>PVJL010001073.1:91124-282055 GCA_004026885.1 Lyroderma lyra | reverse complement strand
GTGAAAAAAAATTATTAAATGCTGATCGGCATATACATTTGTTACATTAGGATTAGAGACAAGTTCTGTTTAGAAATAACTTGAAGAACAGTTTTTCTATTTTATTTTCACACTGAAAACCAGTCAGATTTGCTTCAACTGAAAGAATGTGTTTCTGTGAAATTATTAATAAATGAATGCAGCAGCAAGCTGCATTTTTTATTTCTAAACAGGAAATGGGTTAAAAAAGGAGCAAACACGGCTTTGAGAAAGTATCTTCAATGAAATACCATCTACTGTCATAGATGCCACATGAAAATATACATGCTATTTACATAAACACATGTACATGGAGACACATAATTAATATAGCAAGCAAGGTACATATGTGTTCAAAGAAGCCATTTTTGGGGGAGATGATAGAAATTTTCAGTTTTTCTTATTATTAGTTTCAAGTGTACAAAACCTCACAATGATGAGACATTTACACATTTTCCAAAGTGGTAACTCCAACAAGTCTACTACCCACTGGATACCATATGTGTAGCTATTACAATACTGACAATATTCTCTATGTTATACTTTATATCCCATGACTATATATATTTTTTAATTATAGCTGACATTCAACATTATTTTATATTGGTTTCAGGTGTACAGCACAGTGGTTAGGCAATATAATTTAACAAGTGATTCCCCTGTTAAATCTAGTACCCATCTGACACCATACATAGTTTTTACAACATTAACTATATTCCCCATACTGTATTTCACATCCCTGTGACTATTTTGTAACTACCAATTTTTACTTCCTAATCCCTTCATCTTTCTCACCCACCTCCTCATGCACCCCCATCTAGCAACCATCAGTTTGTTCTCTGTATCTGAGTCTATTTCGTTTATCTGTTCATTTATCTATTATTTAGATTCCACATATAAGTGAGATCATATGGTATTTGTCTTTCTCAGTCTCACTTAATTCACTTTACGTAATATCCTCTAGGTCCATCCAAGTTGCTACAATGGTTAAGTTTTCATCCTTTTTTTTTCTTTTTTTGCGGTTCTCTGACTGGGAATTGAGCCCGGGCCACAGCAGTGAGAGTGCCAAATCCTAGCCGCTAGGCCATTAGGGAACTCTAGTTTTCATTCTTCTTTATGGCAGAGTAATACTCCATTGGATAAACATACAATTTCTTTATCCAATTGTCTATTGATGGGCAGCATTTCAGTTGTTTCCATGTCTTGACTATTGTGAATAATTATGCAGTAAACATGGGGTGCATATATTTTTTCAAATTAGTGTTTTGGATTTCTTTGGGTAAATACCCAGGAGTGGAATTAGCTGGGTCATAAGGTAGTTCTATTTTTAATCTTTTGAGAAACTGCCATAATATTTTCCATAGTGGCTGCCCCTAATTGCAATCCCACCAACAGTGCGCAAGGGTTCCCTTTTCTCCACATCCTCACCAACACTTGTTGTTGGTTTCAAAGAAGCCTTCTCAGAGTAGTAGTAAGACATCCTTTTGAAAACTTTGTCTAACCAGAACATAAAGTACACTATGTAAAAATGAAAGAAACTGCACGAAAATTAGGTAGAAATGTAGGAGGAAAAGAAAAAGTACACATGGAGTTCCCTGGTGGTATAGCGGCTTAAGGCTTCGTTGCTGGCGCTGTCAGCACTGCGGCCTAGGTTCGATTCCCGGCCAGGGAAATAACCACATACCCAAAAAACAAAAAAAAAAAAAGTACACAAAAGTTGAAAACCATTCTCTGTTGTTACCAAATTAACTGTTAAAGTATATATGTAAGTTTAAAGAAATAAAAACTAAAACTGTCTTAAATATTACACCAAAAAATAGAAAATTAGTATTATATTTTTCAGATTAGTTTATGAGATGGTATTAGAAAGGTAGACACAGAGATTACATGATGCTTACTCTTAGAGCCACAATCCAGATTTTATGAGGGGATCCCTAAAATAACTGGAATTATCTTCTGGAGGGTGGGCCCATTGTGGTACAAGCTTCCCCCTGCTAGGTGAGTTAGGAACCCATCTCCATCAGTGTACCAGCTGGCATTTTTGTGAGAGGCTGCATTCAGATTCACTGAATTTTTTTGGAGATTCTTTCAACATGTTTGCCCATTTCATGATGGGTGATTTATACAAAGGACATGTAGCATGACAACGCAACTGCCCACACCGTGCTGAGTGTTCAGCAATTTTTGACCAAAAATGGCATCAGCCCCATGCCTCACCCACATTCCTCACCCACCCTATTCACCCCATCTTGCCCCGAGCAACTTCTTTTTTGTTTCTCTGGATGAAAAAAAGTCCTCAAAGGGAAACTTTGTCAATGTTGAAGAGGTGAAACAAAAAACAGCAGAAGCACTAAAAGGCATCAAAATCGACGGGTTCTAAAACAGTTTTGAGTAGTGGAAAAATATCTTGATAGATGTATTGCATCAAACTTCAAAGGTGACTAAAGTTTAAACATGTAAGAATACATACGCAAATTTTTATAAATAAATTCTGGGTCTTTTTGGGTCCCCCCTCGTACATATTTATCCACAGCCTAGTGGCAAAATATCTAAGTTTCTTATAATCTGTAATGAGCCTTATGGCAAAGTTCTCCCTGTTTTGTTGGGAATAATGGGATTGGCGATAGGCAAGAGTAACTGTAAGAAGACTAGTTAGGAGGCAATTGTGGATCCAGAAAAGGGATGATAGCTTGAAATGTAAGGGTGAAAAGAAGAAAGAAGAGTTGAGAAATATATAGGAAGCTGAAGTGACAGAACTTGTGACGACAAGAAGCAAGTGAAAGAAAGCTGACAGAAATGATTTTTATAATATGGCATGTACCCTGACTGAACCAGGGTGCAGGGGGCGACAGAAGAATGAAAGATAGAAGAGGTGGATGTATGGGAGGAGGAAATTAGCTTAAACTGAGTTTGAAGTGTCTAAAAACAAAAGGAAGATGTCCATTAAGAGTTGATACAAAGATCAGTTGTTCAGTAGAAAGGTTGGGATTAATTTTTTGGTGAAATCTCAATAATAAAATGTAAACAATACATAATGCAGCTTATATCAATAAATTGTATGTTTAGGGTAAATGGACATAGAAAAAGAAATTACCTATAGGAGAAGAGAAAAAGAAGAATGTTAAAAAGACCAAAAGCCACAAAAATAAAAAGCACCTAGCTTTACCACTTTACCTGAGACTTTGCTGTTATCTTTCATTGAACCTGAGCAAATAAAATTGCACATAGGAGTATTTTCATTCTACATAGGTGCTTAGCAGAAACAAGTATTCCAGCTATACAAGTGCCTAAAATATGACCTCTGAATAAGGTTCTGATCTAAGTCATTTATTATGTTAATCTCGCTCCCAGAAGCAACAAGGTGTGGTTTCAAAAGAAAAGGTTATTTTACAATCCAAAGAACTCTACAATGTGAACTTAACTACATCTTTGAAACTCATCGCAAACTTTAAGACTGTATATTAACACTTTCATAATGACCAAAAATCAAACCCCTATTAAAGAGAACTCTTATAACTTACTTTTCAAGCTCTTCCTGAGAATGCGCAAAAGTACAGTTTGTTCCTCGTGGACACCCTCCTTGCTGTCGCAGGTCTCGGCACATGCTAGTCTTATATTTGCTGTTTGGCTGGGGCTACAGAAAGTCAAGATGTGGAAGAGTGAAAATTCCAGCTGTTATTCATTCTTGGGACTTTAGAATTTCATGATTACACCTTTAATTCTTTTTCACATTAGATAATTCTTATACTGAAACAATCACCATCCCATTGTTATCTGTTTAGAGTTATGTGGAATAACTCCAAGTTGGCATTTTATACATTGCTTGTGAGGATTACCTGAAATTGATTCAAATGTTATGCCTATTTATTTGTCAGGCAGCACAATGCCCATGAAAAGAAAAGGTTTTCTCAACAATTCATTACTGTCTTAAAATTATTATATCAAAATCAAATAATTTAAAAAAGGATTTAAAGGCCATAGGCTTAAATTTTCCCAGGAAATGCAGAATACGATTTCCCCGAAAGTAAAAAATTAAGAAATATCAATTTACTTGTGAACCAAACAGCTTGTTAAGATGTTCAGGATAAACCTCTGGTAGAGATAACAGCAGAAGTACAGAAATGTGCTTACCTGAGGTGTCTCATGGCCTTTTCTACTATAATTTTGTATGAAGTCCACAAGGCCATGAACCACTGTTTTAACAGCTACCATTGCATTTTCTAGCTGCTCCCAAGTTGGTGAAACAGCATCTAAAATAGCCATCAATGGTATGGAAAAGAGAATTTGTTAGCAGAAATTCTCTTGTGTCATTTACCTCAAAGGAGAGAAAGAATAAGCAACTGAGTGTTTTCCCACATACCTGGATTGGGGTCTATGTTTGCAAGAAGCTCTAAATGAGGCCTCAGTCTATTTAAGTTTGCTGGGTCCCCTGTTCGTTGCAAAACAATGGTCAATTCCTGGACACTCTTTGCAAATGATTCTGGAGACTGCAGCTAACAAACAGAAGATAGAATGGTTTTTACTCTGGTTCTTATGACACATCTATATTCAAATGCTTTCATTTAATCGATATACTAAACAGGTTTCCAAGTGTCTTCAGATTCCATAGTAGGAGTATCAATGATGAATTAAATTTTCACCTCAGAATCTGCCCTATGAAATTCATCATTAGACACTCAGAAAACTTACTAATAAGCTGTATGAGCTCTCTGGAATCAGAATGTAGATAAATGACAGGCTTTGTAAGCCATGCTACTTTTATGCTAATATCCTGTATTTGCTTCTCTGTTGCCTCCCATACTTTATTTTGAAAGTTAAAAAAAATCATAAATAGAAAAAAGGTAATTTATGAGACTTGAATATTTAAAACCATAGTAATCTCTTTAGTCCCTTCAGGAGATTTCAATATACTGCAATGTAACAGCAATGATAGATATCAGCATCTCTATCTTCACAAACCTTATCAATAATAGACTGCATGTGTGATTTATGTGCCAAGTCACCATACAGAAGTGAGGACCACTGCTCAGGTGAAATACGGAGTCCTGCTTCCATAGCAATATGAACAATTTGGGCATCATGTTCTCTGCGTAATGCTTCATAACTCCGAAATTCCTCTTTTAGCTGCATCAGAGAAGAGTCTTCATCCCTTTTAGTAACCTAAAAAACAGAAAGGAGAAAAAAAATCCCATCAGAATTAGTCTGCTCTTCCTCTTCCCACAACCAATTCATTTTTTGTGGGGGAGGGGGTATCAGTGGGAGGCACCTACTACCTATCAGATACCACACAAAGAAGGCACAAAGAAGATAATGTCCTTACCACAAATTCTTTTAGGAAAAAAGCAGAACTCACATAACCCAGTACATAGTCCTGCCTTTGTCCAATGAGCTTAGCAGCTAGTAGGGAAGGGACTTATAAAATTATAGTATAATTACTATTGTAAGGCTGGCAATATAAAGGGAAGGTAATTAAACCTGACTGGTGGGGGAAGAAACAGGAATCAGATAAGGATGAGTCTTGAAAAATGAACAGGAGATTCCTAGGCAAATAAGGGTGAGGAATAGAATTTTAAAAAGAGCAGCAAGTGGTAAAATAGAAACACAAAAGAGCAGAGCACCTAGAATTAAAGGCTACCATGTAGGCCAGAAAAGAATCACAGAGAGCCTTGTATACTATGATTAGAAATGTGGGTATTATCCTGAAGGGGATGGGAAGCCACTGAGAACTTTTAAGCAAAGGGGTATCATGATCAGCCCAGCCAATGGCTAAGCATAATTTGCAACACCACACAATGACTAAGAAATTTTCTGCCACCATAAAAATGGTCATTAGGGTATTAATACACATTTAATCTATACTTCACTTAAGTAATGACATAAATAAATCCAAAGTTACAGAGTTTCACAGCCCTAGTAAAACTAATTATCCAAACATGTAGCTACACGGCTAAATAATTTCCACAACAGATGATACAAACTCACTACTGAATCACTACAATTTGATAATGGCTGCAGTGAAATTTGAAACTTGGTTAAGATTCAGAATACCTAGGACTAGTCCAGGTTCTGAAACTTAGATGGAACAAATCATTCAGACTATTTTAAATGATTTCCTCATTGGTACAATGAAAATATCCCAGGGAGTTCCCTGGTGGTGCAGTGGCTTAAGGCTTCGGCGCTGGAGCTGTCAACGCTGCGGTCTGGATTCGATTCCCAGCCAGGGAACTATCCACATACAAAAAAAAAAAAAAAAAAATCCCAGATCACCTCACTAGTTGTTTCGATTGCTATTGTTGGCACGTGACAACAACCATAATATGCCTCCAAGAATATGAAGATGGGGCATCTTCAAATTACCATCTGAGGATTAATAATAATTATCAGTCCACAGTTTTCTTTGGGAATATATAAATACATTATAGAAATGTTTGGGACACCTAAAATTCTAATCAACATGATCTTAGGTATAATTTAAGAAAGAGCAGACTATAACTTAGAAGTTACAAAAATCTATATTCTATTATAACCTACTTAAAGAAACACTGAGGAAACAAAAGGAAGAGTTAGCAACCTAAAAAAGTACAAAAAAGAAATCCAAAGAACCAGAGGACAGTAGCATCAACCAACCTGTATGGTAGAGCATAAGCATCTATGCACCTGAATAGTACAGATGAACCTAAGTGGCTAAGAGAGCCTGGTCCTATTAAAATTCTATTAACATGCATCAAAATCAACCATGAAGTTTTAAAAACTGTAATTGCAGGTCTACTGAATCAGAACCCTTGGTTTTAAAGACCACTTAATTTAAAGTATATATGAATGCTCAAATTCTACACGAGATATATCAAATAAGAATATCTGGAGAAGGAAGACAGAATGCATGTTTTTAAAAACTCCACAGGTGATTATCACGTATACCTTCAGACGAGAACCACTGCATTAAACATTAGAGTCATTAACTCTCCTTGTTCTGATTCCATGCTCAGCAAACAAAGGTTTGACACTCTTTTAGAAAAATACCTACAACATAAGAATCCAAGTCATTTAAGAGTTACACTCCTCATTACAAATTAAGAAAACTGGTACTACGTATGTAACCTTGGTTAGAGATGCTGCTCCCGGGAGTTCCCTGATGGTGTAGTGTCTTAAGGCTTCAGCGCTGGCACTGTCAGCGCTGCAGCCTGGGTTCGATTCCCAGCCAGGGAGCTACCCACATACCAAAAAGCAAAAAAAAAAAAAAAAAAAAAAAAAAAAGATGCTGCTCCCTAGGAAAGACTGCTGTATGCATCCATCAAATTCAGGTCTCTCAGCCTATAAAATCAAGGAACAAACTTTTGACAATGGTGAGTTTACCAGAGTAAATGCCACCTGAGAGAGAGGCCTTTTGGCAATTAAATCAGTATGATATTCTTTTAGTCGTCTGAACACTGCTTTAACACTTTAAACTACAGGGCAGTGAGAACATAAAATTGAAATAAATTTTTAAACTAGTGCTATTCAAATGTCAGCTATAAGGAGTAGCTATGGATGTATGACAATCATAAACCACAAATCAGTATGACACCTATGAAGGAAAAAATACACTAAATTGATAATACACAATGTGAGAATCTATGACAAATGAGCTCTATAACTTGGCTGCTTAGCCAAAAACATAATGTTTGAGGACCCAGAGATTCATTTTCAATTGTTGCCCTAAGGACACAAAATCAAGTACTATAACCATCAAGCAGATACTAGCCAAGCCTTATTAATGGAGACAGCGAACTTATTTGAACATATTTCCATAATCAATGACCTGTTATCTCAAACTAAGCAGTGTGCCAAAAACAAAAAACAAAAAAATCCTTTTTCTTTCTATACCCTTTCCACTCGTGGGGCTACAAAACCAGCAAAATAACCAAAATTTGGTTTCAAACTTAGATGTTTAACTTTCATAGAAGCCAATGGGCCTTTCTAATTCCAAGTCCTTGGGCCTTTCTCAAGACTCAGCCAGCAACTTCTAACATGCAGAAACTTCAAGGACTCAGTCTTTTTTCCACTTCTTTCAGTGCCTGTCACCATCCACAAGTCTATCAGATGATGAAACTACATTTAAAATATCTTGGAGTTCTTCCTGCCATCTCCATCAAAAAACAAACTAAAATAAGACACCACCTAAATGCAGAGCAGGACAATCGAGTCAACTTTTCACTCTCTTGTGGTTCCTAAGACAACAACATATAGGTAATCTTCAGATTAAATGCTGATCACACAGAGAATGAAATAAGAAAATGGAGAAATCAAAACCTTTATCTACACTTAAGAAGTTTTCAGTAGAGTTTCTGACTCACTTCTAAAGTGGCAAGAATAAATGAATTGGGCTTCTTCAGTCCACTTTTACTATCACAAGAATCAAGTTTACCAAACTATTTCCTTGTGTTATATTTTTGTGTTATTGACACCTTCACACGTGTTCTTATTCCCAGCAGGTAGTATCACAGATGCAATCATTGCAGAAGGAAAAAAATAGGAGTTTCCCATCAACTCCTGTGAGTATTCTACATTTGTGGAGTCTCTAGATTGGGTAACACCCATTTTAGGAAGCTTGTGTCACAGACAGGCAAGTAATGTTTAGATGGCTGCTTACTACTTACCTTAAAACAAGAAGCTCGATACAGTAGTTGCACAACATGACCAATACTTGTTTTTGATGCCTGAGGGAATCTTGGTTCCAGTCTTTGCACAACAAAAAGTACCAGAACTTTCCTTGAGAGAGCAGAACCATCTTCTAATGCCAGCAACACCAGCTTCAAGGCCTCTTCTTGCATAGCTAGATGTAAGGAACATGAGTTCAAGATAAATGAGAAACCCTGCAGATCATGTCTGTTATAGACATCTTTGGGTATTAGTTTATAGCAATTCATTATCCACAGTCTGTATTTAATTAACACAAAAAGAAGAAATGACATGTAACACAAATATAATTTACTTAAAAATATGGTAGTCTGCCCTTGTATGTGGGGGACACTTTCCAAGACCCCCACTGGATGCAGACAGAACTGAACCCTATGTATCTTTTTTTCCTATCCAGTAAGTTCTCATTTAACATCATCAATAGGTCCTACAACTAAACAAAACAATGTATGACGAAACCAATTTTACCACAGGTTAATTGATATAAACAAGATTTAAGTTCCTCCAGCATCTCATCAAAGACACAACCAAATGGCATTGAACGAAACAATACTATTCAAGGACCTGCTGTACACACATACCTATGATAAAGTTTAATTTATAAATTAGGCACACTAAGGTTAACAACAACTAAAAATATAAAAGAACAATTATAACAATAGACTGTATCAACAGTTATGTGAATGTGACTTCTCTCTCAAAATAACTTACTATCCCTGTACTTACCCTTCTTGTGAGCATTTGAAATGATACATGATGAGATGGAATGAGGTGAATGACACAGACATTGTGACTTAGCATGTGTCTACTATAAGTGTTATTGGAACACAAGTAGTGTGACACCTCAACAGTCTAATAATCAAGATGGCTACTCCATGACTAATGGTAGACAGCATATATAGTGAGGATACACTGGACAAAGGAATGATTCACAATGGCACAAGATTTTATCGTGCTACTCAGAATGATATGCAATTTATTAATATAAATTGTTGATTTTTGGAATTTTCCATTTAATATTTTTAGACTATCTATAGACTATTTCTGAAACCACAAAGGAAAAAACCCCAGATAAGGGGGACTGCTATTAATATAATCAAACAAAAGAAAACATACTTCCTATTAAACAGGCAATCAGAACAAGTCAACAGAATTTAAATATGTTTATCTTCTGTAGAGACTTAATAATCAACTAGATAATGATAAATTAAAATGAAAAAGTACTCATTTATAAAACATATAGAACTATCTGACAATTAAGTAACATGTAAAGGACATGTGGTAGTCTTAAGAGAAATGGTATTTTTGTTAATGCATGAAACTGTTATTTTGTCTGTCAGAACTATTTCATATATAATTTGAAAATGACACTAGCCTCTGGATGTAATACCTAAAGAAGATATTTTTTATGTTGTCTTTCAGCCAGGGATGCATAGTATAATATGAATCTAATCAGGAAGGAACATCAGACAAACCAAATTAAGGAACAGCCTATAAAATAACTGGCCTGTATTATTCAAGAATATCGGGGTTCCCTGGTGATGTAGTGGCTAGGCTTCGGTGCTCTCAACGCCACGGCCTGGGTTCAATTCCCAGCCAGGGAAATACCCTCCCCCAACATTAGATAAAGACAAAGAAAGGCTGAGGAATGGTTTCAGATTAAAGAACACTAAAAAGAGGCATGACAAATAAACACAACAAGTGATCTTAGACTGAAACAAAAATGTCATTTATGGCATATATTTTCTTCCAAGAAAATAAATTAAAGAAAAATAAATAGTAGAAAATAAATGCCATAAAAGACATTTTTGAAATAATTTACAAAACTGAAATATAAACTATAGATTACAGAATGGTATAAGTGTCAATTTTTCTGAATTTAATAAATGTATTATTGTTATCTAAGACACTATCCTTGCTTTTATGAAACATAACAAGTATTAACGGGTAAAGGGGCATGAAATATGCAACCTATTCTCAAATGGTTCAAAAAAGAAAGAACAAGCACTATAACTAAAACAACAAATTATTAAAAACTAGTGAGTGAGGATAAAGAGTATACAGAAATTCTCTGCATTATTCTTGCAACTTTTCAGTAAATTTGAAATTATTTCAAAATTAGAAGAAAAATATATTGGCTCTCAATTAAAACAATGGGACTTTAAAACTAAGAGATCATCTGGAATCCAGATTAAAAATTAACCCCCCCGCCTTTTGTAATAAGTGAGGCATTGAGGCTCAGAGAAATTAAGTGACTAGACCAAGGTTAACAACCAGTTGGTATCAAGGTGTAATTACAACTAAGAACTTTTTAAAAATTAAGGTAACATTCACCTCACACAAAATTAACCATTTTAAAGTATAAAAATCACAATGTTGTACAACCATCAACAACTACTTCTAAGAAATTTTCATCTCCTTTGAGATGTCACTCCTCCCCCACACCCTCTGGCAACCCAGTAGTCTGATGTGTGGGTCTATGGATTTTCCTTCATGGATGCTTCATATAAATGGAATCACAGAATATGTAACCTTTTGTCTGGCTTTCTTCCTTTAACATAGTATTTTCAAAGTTCATCCACACCATAGCATCAGTTTTCATTCCTTTTTATGGCTGAATAATATTCTATTTTTGGATATACCACATTTTATTTATCCATAAATTGATGAACATCTGGATTATTTCCACCTTTTGACTATTGTGAATAATGCTGCCATAAACATTATGTAGAAGTACTAGTTTGAATGCCTGTTTTCAACTACTTTGGGTATATACTAATACCTAGGAATGGAGCTGCTGGGTCATATGGTAATTCTGTTTTAACTTTTCAAGGAAATGGCAAATTGTTTTCCACAGAGGCTGCACCATTTACATTCTCAAGTTCTCCACATCCTTGCCAACACTTTATTTTTAAAATTATGGTGAACCTAGTGGGTATGAAAGTGGTATCTCATTGTGATTTTGATTTGTATTTCTTTAATGACTAATGACACTGAGCATATTTTCATGTGCTTTTTAGCCGTCTGGTTATCGCCTTTGGAGAAATGTCTATTCAAGCCTTTGGCCCATTTTTTAACTAGGTCGTTTGCCTTTCTGTTGTTGAGTTGTAGAACAAAAGACATTTGATACCTAGTCCAGTGCTTCTTAGGTAAGGTAAATAAACATGAGGAGATATGCAAAGGTAACATTCTTAAATTATATATAAATGTGGATTTTAAAAAATATTTTTCAAGTCAACTTGTATTATGGAAAATTTTAAACATAACACAGCTGTTGCCAGCAAGTTTTCATTTTACTCCTTACTCACTTTTCTAGTTTGTTTTGGCTCAAGTGTAAGTTATATAGTCAAATACCAATCTTTTTCCCTATTGCTTCTGGATTTGGAGTCAAAGGGAAAAGTGTTTCCTACTCCTAAGTTATAAAGAAATTCATTCTTATTTTTTATTTTATTAATATTTTTATTACTTCACTTTTTAATCATAAGTATTTCTGATCCATTTGGAATTTATGTAGCTATGGAGTATAAAAATTATCCAATTTTATTTTTCTTTACATGTATGTTTCCTTCCAAAAGTAAACTCTCTTAGACTGTAATTCTAAATCAGAAAGGTAAAATAAGAAGGCTTCCAGAAGATAACACAGTAGAGTACATCATAACCTTGGTATAGGTAAAGGTTTTTTAAACAGAATGTAGATGGCAGTAACTATAAAGAAATCATCCTTTGGTGATTATTTTATTTATTTATTTTGAAATAATTTGTTTTCCAAATTTTAAAAACAATTAAAAGTTGGGTGTTTTTTTTTTTTTTTTCATTTAAAAAAGTTTGTTTCCTTTACTTACCACCTGTGTAGTCTTAGCCCTCTATCTCTTTTTTAAGTTGGATTTTGTCACCTTTCTTGAAAGCCAATGAGGATTACATGAAAAGTTTCTTCTAAAATACTAAAGCTCTTATAGCACTATCTATCATATAGATTATGATCAACAAAAACTGTTTTATCTTTAATTATGTGACTATTTGTATGTACAGATAAAGATGGGTTGAGCTTCAAGATTCTCACCTTCCTTTAGAAATTGGCATCCTCTAGTCCTAATAGCCAATAAGAAAGGCAAGACAGTGATCCATCTTACCTGGCCCTAGAAACTGGCATCCCCGAGCCCTGACAGCAGCCCATAAGTTGGCAGACAATTGCTGAGGGTTCTGGTGCTGTAATATTAGTTCTGTTACAGTTCTTTCTCCAAGTGAACGAGCTGCTCGCATGGCTCTTACTCGACCTTCTTCCTCCACAAGCTGACAGTTTACAAGTGTCACCAGCTTCCTTTGCATTGGACGGCTCAGTGCACTCTGGTTCAAACTAGCTACACCTTTATGAAAAAGGAAACAAAGAAAACTTGTTTATTTTCAGTTAAACAAGACAAGTCAATTTTTATTATCTGTATTTAACTATTAAGCCACAATTCCTAATGAGTCCCCTGTAAGGTACTTTCATTTTAAAAAAATAAGTATTCTGTCTCTGTTTATTACTAATCTGTGGTAATAAAAGCCTAATTTTTAGTTAAATGGGTATACTGTTCTCTGGTTGTACTTGTCCATCAAAGTACTTGGGATTTATTTAGTTTATTCTCCATCTTTACTAAAACTATTGAAGGTAAATTTAAAGTCGAATGTAGGAAAAGTTTAATTAATCTAAAAGTAAGGACTAACATCAGCTCTTATTTTGTTTACTGTATACAAGACATTATGAACACCATTTCATGGCAAGATCTCCTCTTTTCTGTCTCAAGGATATGCTACAGCAATTCTTGTCTCTCTCCCTTATCATCAGTTTTCCCCTTTCTATTTGATCACTTCCATCAGCATACAGTAAGAATAAACAAGCTGTTATTTGTCCATCTTAAAAATAAATCTTTTTATTCATCCCTCTTCCCCCACCAGCTCTGCCCCATTTCTTTCCTCCCTTTTGTAGCAAATACTCGAGAGTCTACATTCACTATCTCCAATTCTTTGCTTCACAATCTTTAACACCTACTCCAATCAAATTTTTGCAACTGTCACTTGACCCAAACTACTCTTGTCATGACAATTATCTCTACACTGCTAAATCAAATGGTTAATTCTTAATCTTTCTCTTACTTGACCTTTCAACAGCACTCAATAAAGACGATCACTCATAACTTTTCAAAATAGCTTCCAGAATACCACATTCTCTTCATTTTCTTCCTTTTTTTTCCCAGTCTTATTGGCTGATTTCATCTTTTCTTCCTGTCTTCTTCATGTTAAAGGGACTAGGGCCCAGTTTTTGTTTGATTGTCTATCTACACTCACTACTTAGGTGATCTCAACCAGTCTTACTGTCTTAAATACCATCCATACGTCAATGACTCCCAAAGTTACAGCTCCTATACCTCGTTCCTTAACATATATCCACTGGTTACTCAAATCCAAGTAAAGATTTGACATCTCAAACTTAACATGACCAAAATTGAACTATTGATCTTCCTACCTAAACCTGATCGACCTACAGTATTCCTTATCTAAACTGGGAACAATCTTTTCTTGTGCTCAGGCCCCAAATCCATGAGTTATACTTGACTCTACTCTTTCTCTCATACCTCATATCTAATAATTTAATAAATTCGCTTGGCTGTACCTTCAAAATATATCCAGATTATCCACTTCTCACTACCGCCACTGCTATAACCTTTTTCCATCTGGTTATAAACCAATACCCTGTTTCTACCCTTGCCATTCTATACTGAATTCTCAATAGAGCGACTAGAATGATCCTTTTAATATCAGTTAGATTGTGTCGCTCCTCTGCTCAAAACCCTGGAGTGAGTCCCCAGTTTCACTCAGAGTAAAAGCTCAAGCCTTTAAAATGGCCTGTAAGTCTAAACATCATGTGGCCTCACTGTTTCTTTGCATCTACCTCATAGTATGGTCTCCCCCTCACTCACACTGCTCCAGGCACACTCTCCTGTTACTGTTCTTTGAAGATTCCAGACATACCTTGGGAACTTTGCTCTTCTCTCCAACTGGAACAGTCTTTTCCCAGGAACCTACATAGCTAACTATCTTGCCTCTTTTATCTCAAGTTCTTAATGAGACCTACACTATTCACCTTATTTCAAACTGTAACCTGCCCTTCTCCCCCCATCCTGACATTTCTGATCCCTCAAAATAGACTGCTTTACTTCCATAGCAATTATCCTTTATAACATACTATATAATTTGCTTTTTGATTATACTGATTGTTTATTATACTTTCTCTGTTTTCTAAACATAAGAGCTCTGACGGCATGCATATTTACTCATGTATCCTGGTACCAAAATAGTACATGCTCTTTAGATATCTATTCAATGAATGAATGAATGAGGTAGACAGGGTAAATCTCTCAAGGAAATCACTATGTCCAAAATATACAATAGAGCAAAGCACAGAGCAGGCACAAAATAAATACTTGATCAATTTACTCATTCAACAACTTTTTGTTACATGTATGGTGTTCCAACCACTGGGTATGCAGTGATAAACAACACAGAATTTCACTTCTGTCACAGCACTTAAAACAATTTATTGTACTTGAATGCCAATCTCCCCCAACAGACTTAGGCTCTGTGAAGTGCTCAATAAAATTTAATGAATGATTAAATGAATACATGAACACATGAAACTATCTTAACAAGACTTATCAAAACTAATATTCTGCTATAGCACTATTAACTTAATCAATAAATACAAATATTGCATAAAGCCCAATATGTTATATAATGAATTCATCAGTTAATAAAAATATTGGTTATTTTCAGAAAATAGTATAACAAATATTCTCAAACAAAATGTTTTTTAAGATCTCTCCAAGCAAACTCATTTTCCAAAACTCAAAAACATAGGTTATCAACATCAAGTCTTTCAAAGTAAATGTATTACTAAGTCCTCCTTACTAGTAAAAAAACTTTTTATGAACTTACCTTTACCTCCACTTAGTGGTTTTAAGTAGAGTGCCAAATCTTCAACGCATTTCTTTGCAACTTCATAGTGTTTGTTCTCACCTAGATTACTTAACTTTACTGACTGATGGTCTGGTACCTAAAAACAAAACAAAACAAAATTGATAGAATAGATTCATTCAGCTCACAAGCTGTTATTTATATAATTGATAATAATCATGGTGAGTATAAAATTATAATACAGAAGCAATACATCAAGGTAGTTCAAATAAAATTAAAGCCAAACACCTAGTCAAGTTGCTTTCCAAGAACCAAGGGTATCATACTTAATAGCAGGGGCTAGGTGGATAATGAATGGAAAAAGAACCAGGTGGTTAATAATATTGTATCAATGTTAATTTCTTGGGGTTGATAACTATACTATAATCTTGAAAGATGTTAGCATTAGAGGAAGTTACAGAAAGTTATACAGGTTCTCTGTATGTTGTTTTATGCAATTTTTTCTAAAAGTATTACAAAATAAAAAGTAGGAGAAAAGGACAAGGATTTTCCCCTAGCACTTAGCACCTTCTTACTACATAATTTATTCATGATGTTTATTGTTTATGGTCTGTCATCCATTGCTAGAATTTAAGCACTGTAAGACACAGTGTCCTCAATGAAAGATCAAAACTTGGGTCTGAACTTAAGCTCTGCTACTTTTACAAGTGATCTTGGGTAAATTATTTGACTGCTCAAAGTCATGCTTTCCCTATCTGCAAAATGAAGATAAAATCCCCATTTTATTGTGCCATTATGAAAATTTAATTGAAATCAACAAATACTGGGGTATCAAAAAATGTACACACATTTTAAGAGATCTATGTATTAATTTTTGAAGTGAATTGAATTACGGTAGCAATGGTAGTATGATGTTCACGCAAAAGATGGCATTAAATGAATGTTTGTGTCACCCACCATGGGACAGACAGGACAGTCAAAGAAAATGGCAGAAACACGGTTGTCCTTCAAGGAGCACAAGACCATTTTGAAGTGGTATTTGAAATTTGAGAACGTGTGGAAGTTCAACAACAATGGAGGTGTGAGTATGCAACAGAACTGCCAACGTGTCTAACAACTGCATGTATTCATGATAAGTTTGAGACCGATGGTACTGTGTGTGATATGCACAAGGGAAGATCCAAGAGGCCTCGCACAGCAACATGTGCTGCTGCTCCTATTGTGGTGTTCGAACAGTTAACCCCTTTGAGCATCTCTTGTAATTGCAGAAGTCAAATGTGACTTGTAGTCATCTTTAGTTATTAGTATATATCGAGTATTACAATTTTAATAAAGTTTTCTCCTGTCCTAAAATGTGTATATTTATTTTTTGGCACCCTTTGTATTTGTATTTATAGAGTATTTACCATGTGCCAAGCATAGTTTTAGGCACTAGGCATCTATCAGTGAACAAAAAAGATAAAATGTCTTACTTACCCTTGTGTAGCCTACATTCTAGTGGAAAAGAGAGAAGGCAACTAATAAATACAAAAAACATAAATAAAAATATACTATGATAGAAGGCGATCATTAAAAATTATACAAGAATAAGGGGAATTGAGAGTGCTGGAGAGGGTTTGAGATTTTAAGGGGGGTGGTCAGGATGGGCTTCCTTGGAAATCCAGACATCTGAAGAAAAACTTTAAAGAGGAGAGGGAATGAACATCTTAGGCAGAGGTAACAGTCACTCCAAAGCCCTCAGGTGGGAATATGTCTGACATGTTTGCTAATTGGCTAGGAGGCCAATATGGTTTCAGCAGAAAGAGTGAAGAAGTAGTAGAAAATGAGGCTGAAAGGTTAAGTCACATTGTATAACTCTGCAGGCTACTTTAAGGACCTATTGAGAGAACATTTATAAAAGACAAAACACAATACCTGACCTGTAACAGATACTAGTACATGGGAGCTAGTATTAAAGAGTATTACAAAAAGTCTACAGTATTTTATTATATCTAAGACGGCACTATTTGTAAGAGGTATCATTATTTTATGTACCATTAAGAAAAAAATGCTGCTAATTAAATTATGACACACTATTGATTATAGATACATCTTGATGTCTACGTGTCTAACTGATTATGAACATTTAAAAGAAATGCTGTGCTTTAGAAGGAAAATTTCAAATATCAAGATACTAAGGAATGGGGAATTTTAATTCACTGAATTTTCCAAGAAGTGATTAATCAGAAAACTCCTTACTTTCCTGCTTTAATATGTAGTGTATGATGTAAGAATTTCATCTTTTTCCTCACCTGTAAAAATGGGGATAATAACTACCTGAAGAACTATGATAAAAATTAGTAATAACAGATGCTGAATGCTTACTATCATGCCTACATAAAGTAGGCCCTCATTAAATGGAAAATGACAATAATCTTAGGCTCATGCTCTGATTCAATAAAATGATTATAAATAAGAAATAGTAATTTTATAGCACCTGGGAGTTCCCTGGTGGTGTAGTAGCTAGGCTTCAGTGCTCTCAACGCCACAGCCTGGGTTCGATTCCCAGCAGGGAACTACCCCCCCCCCCCCAAAAAAAAATTTATAGCACCTGAACATAAGAAACTGCCAAATTAGTTACTCATATTCTGGAAAATGTTTTTCGATATATACATCCCTAAATAGAACATGTTTTCTCATTTATAATACAATAAATGTCAAGTGAAGCTAAAAAGAAAACCAGAAAAACTCCATTTGAGGGTTCTACAGGTTACTTTCCGGCCAAAGCTTTGATTACATTTCTTATTACGTGATGAATAAATATTTATGTATATTATATAAAAATTTTTCTTATCCAACAAAATCACTTATAAACATAAATTTGAACAACATTGAACACAAAGAAATATATAACCACAACGAAAGTTATGATTTTGTATAAGGATTTATGACATTATATCTAAAGAAAAATCTTTTATACAATACAATCAAGAAAATCGGGGGAGTTCCCTGGTGGTGTAGTGGCTAGGCTTTGGCGCTGTCAACGCTGCGGCCTGGGTTTGTTTCCCAGCCAGGGAACTATCCACATTAAAAAAAAAAAAAAAAAAAAAAATCGGGTACACTGAATATGTCTCATACATCACTAAACATACTTTTTATCCCTTAATGAACTAAGTTTTATAATTATTACACATATCAAATTAGTAAAATCTTGAAAGCTTACCTGGGCTCCAACTAACTGGAGAAGTGCAAAGTTGACAGGAAGCACATCAATGTCTGTGTTGATGGCAGTCTGGTCAAAAGGACAAGCTTTTCGATGAAGTTTATTCAAGCAGGTCTTGCAAACAGTGTGTGAACAACCTAAACTGATGGGTTTGTGCACATTCTCATCAAATTCATTATAGCAGATTGGACAGGACAGAAATTCTGTCCATTGAGCTGCCTGCACAGGCATTGTGGAAGCTGGATGCTCGGGTTAGCAGTCTAGCAGATCATTATTTTGCTGTGTAGTGTTTTGTAAGCTGGAAATGGACAAAAGTAAGAATTAACCACATATTCATTCACCTTTCAAGATTAAGTGTAAAGTCACCCATCAAAGCCTCAAAACCTAAACACTTCCAAATAATTTTATGTTTTGGATGTCTTTTTAAGTCTATTTGTTGAATTAATTAAATTTCTGAAATTTTTGTCCAGAAACAATATTCTAACAGTGTTCCTTTCAACTAAACACATTTATATTGGTTGCTCATATAACAGTCATCAAAAACCTTCATGTATTTTTCTTAATGACCACATCAAATAAGTAGATTAAGGTTCCACATTTTATTTTTAAGAACACAAATTACTTTGGATTGCTGGATTTTAAAAGCATCTCTCTTGGGTATCTACTACCCCAAAACATACTAAGATATGGCCTAATAGTAGTAAACTTTGGAAACTATTGCTCCAAACAAAATAGTAGTGAGTCAAATGTGAAAAAAACAGCCTTGCCACCTGAATGACCACGTTGGTCAAGGATATGTTCAACTTGGCAGCTTTGTAATAATAGAGGAAATCTCTGGTCAGGACTTATTTAGGAGGCTAATTGAGGTACTGAAAATAAATGTGTAAGAGAATATTGTGATGATAGAGCTGTCTGTCTATAAATGAAAGAATGCTGTTGACCTCAAAATAGAGTGCCAAAGTAAAATAACAAAATGGTGTCTTACAAATCTTGAATGTGGTTTCCCTACCATACTTTTGACAAAACAGATCATTTAGTGATTGATAAAAACATATTACCAAAAACTGAGCACAAAATAGAATAAAACAATATCCTCATCTAATAATTCTAAATTGAAAAATGCAAAATACAGATTTCTATGTTTGCTATGTATATAGTGTGAGAAAAATTATATATGCATATGGTTAAAAGGCATGTGGAAGACTGTTAATTTTCTTGTTCCTAAGATCAAAATTTTTGTTCCATAATTTTTAGTAAAATACTTAGTATCAAAATTATACTGTCCTCTAATTTAAATTCTTTAGCTACCTAACTTCAACATTCTACATTTCACAAAATTTCCATATTTTCCAATACAAAAATTATCTAAGTCTGACAGAGGTTCTCTGGTGAACAAGAAATCCATGTATTTAGGACAATTAAACAGCCAATGGTTTATTTCATAAGATTGTTGACCAACCCAAATATCTTAGTTCCACAGAAATTAGATGTTTAAAAATGAAGTCAGATTCAGGACAAAGTGGTATGTAACTGGTTCCCCAATATCCCCATATCTAAGTGAAGAATTCTATTAGCCTTTATGTTCACAAAAACTAAGATTTTAAAAATAACTTTGTAAAAATGAATTATAGGGCTTGCTATGTAAAAAGTACCCTATACAAATTTTTCCTCAAACAGCTCTATTGCAAAGTAGTATCTATCCAATATCTCCATTTTTTAATTAGCCAAATCTTGTAAATTATATTTACTTTATTTTATTCCTTTCACAGTCACCTTGCCCCATCTATTAATGCCATTGATCTTAAAATCAGTTAGTTGGCTTCCAACTTTAGGGATGAGCACTAAGCAGGTGAACACATCACTCCCTGAAACTATTTAATATTTTTAATGTTCAGTTCACTAGGCTGCAGAATTATACAAGAAAAAGGCCTCTGAGGAAGAATAAATTTTATCTTAAATCTACTACTGAGAGCCCTAATTTAGTTAATAACTTGAACCAATAAAAAAATGTATTAAAACAAGACACTGCACCTATATTTTTATAATGGCCACCTGTTTGGAAATGCTAATTCACTGGGTTAGGGTATCACAGGCCACTGGGTAACAGGAAACTAGTAGCAAATACTCTTTCCTTATTTAATTTTCCAAGATCATCCTGAAATGCTTTACATTAAAGTTAATTAGTGGGGGCAGGGGGGTGGAAGGCGAGAAAGGCATTCGTGTTTGAACAAAACATAAAAACGCTTTCATATTTTCACCTATTAGCTTTGAAGTATTTCAAATTATTCCAGAATCCATTTGATAGATTTGTTACAATATCCATGTGTGTTTCAAGTCTACAAACACAAGATGTTTTAATATAATTAATGCTGAGAAGTAGAAATTGAATACGTTTAAAAAAAAAATTCTGCCAAATCTTTGCAGTAGCTCTTCTGCTATGTGTCAGATTCTAACTTTCTGACCAGAAAATTATGAACTAAACTTTCCTTATACAATAAAATATAATGAACAGTCTGATTTTCTTTTTAATGTTTTTCTCAGTACTGTTACCCCTAAATTCCAGATTTCTCAATTAAGATGGGGACAAAATAAAATTTTACCAACAACATAGAAGTTTATGTAATCCACTAACATGTTTAATTAGTAATGACAAAATAGGACTTTCATTTCTTCAAAAAAGGCACTTTGTAAAGATTTACCTAGAAAATATTTTTATAATTACCAAAAATGATAAACAGCTTATTCTTTATAATTTATTTTTTAAAGCATCTAAATGAGCAATAGCAAGCTAAGAGCATATATTTGTGTGTAAAATTTCTAGATTTATACTAATACATTCCATAGTAACTTATTTGAATCTATGGAAATCTAAATTGTTAATAACATTTATAGTTAATATTGAAGTATTCATCCTAAAGATACTCTTCAAACATCTCAAAGTGATATAAAATGGACTATAAAGCTCACAACTCTAGAAACTAAAAGGGACTACTTAAGAAAAACATTCTAATTATTTGTATTAACTAATTATTAGTTACTAAAATTTAAGAAGGATAAAAAGGTAGCGCATAGGAGAAACACTAAATTAGAGGTAGGTCCTTAAACAGATTTTTATTCAAATAAGTTTTCAGACTCTAAGTTTCTTGTTATGAATACTAACTCATAATACAGGAGGAGTAACAGACATCTCTCATGATGCAAATTACAAACTGTTTTATTAAGAGCAAAGGGCACACCAAGCTAAGCAGTTTCATTTTCTGTTATTAGACCACCAGTGGTATTATGTAGCCAGTTTATGACCATGACACTTGATTTTAAAATAAAGTTTATGCTTCTTTCACTATTGCATTAATATATATATGTATGTATATATGTATGTGTGTGTACACACACACACACACACACACACAGTATTTTGTAATTCTCTTTTTAAAGATGTAAACATTAGGACAGGTCTATGAAAACACTCATTTTCATTCTAGTTCACCCATGTGAAGAATTTAAGCTACTGAAATGGACTATAACAGTACTTCTAAATTCAAACACCTTTAAAATAATCACTTTTGTACTTAAAAAATTATATTTAAAGCATCCTCAGTACAATTTAGACCTTAACCTATAAAACAAACAAAACCAATTAAAATAATTGGTAATCTTTAAAATTTTATAAGCATTTTTAAACATATCAAAAGGATTGGAGACAAAGGAATTGAATAACAATGTTAGAGACTGTTATGTGACTTTAGTGTAAGTTAGGAAAGATTTCTAACTCCAAGTTTCAATTCTTAAATCACTATGGGGTTGAACTCAGTTTTTTAATAAGTATGAGATGTTTAACTTTCAATGTCTTCTAATAGAATGGTAATGAATTTGCTATTTTAATTAATATAATTCATAAAATTTTAATGATGACTACACTTGAAAAATAATTATTTTTGAGACAGAACCTACTTCTAGCAAACAGCGGTCACTGGATAGATTTATTCTTTGTATTACCAACATGTTTTGAGTATTCTGATTTTAAGAGGATACTCTGTCAGAAAACTTCTGGTTTTTATGTGTCTAATTTTAATTCAGATTAAGTTATTTCTTGGAACTCATAGTACTTTTATTCAGAAAATTTCTTACAAGTGAGCCCCTAGAACAGCACTGTCCAATAGAATTATAATGCAAGCCACAAGTAATTTAAAGTGTTCTAGTAGTCATATTAAAAAAAGGAAAAACAGGTGAAATTAATTTTAACAATATATTTGATTTAAACTAATTTATCAAAAGTATTTCAACATGTAATCAATGTAAAAAGTTAGTGATATTTAAAATTTTTTTTTGTACTAAGTCTTCAAAATCTGGTGTGTTTTACACTTACAGCATATGTGAATTCACACTTGCCACATTTCAAGTGCTCAATTGTCATGTGTGGCTATTGGCTAGTATTGGACAGTGTAACTCTCCTTAAAATTTTAAAGTAACACTCAAAACTTATTTTTATTAAGAATTTGAGGTGAAAGTTATACCTACACTTAAGGTTTTCATAAAATTAGAAAACACTGAGGATAACAAAGATGTAACATTTATGAGACTGGGTGAACAACATTATTTTTAATTTTCAGCTAGCTTTATTTTACCACATGCTTCCTTTTTCCACCACTAGAAAGTGAAACTTCAACCCAGCCCAACCAAAACAATAAGCAAGTACTTATTATGATTAAGACCTTGTTAGAAATTTATTTAACATTCTTATATATTGCATACAAAATATAAGTTCTATTTTTGAATATAAAATTCTGTACAAAGAAAAATGCTTCCCCTTCCCCAAGAATTTTAACTTTTTCAAACTAAAAGAGACAGTAAATTACCAAAGCAGAAAGGGTATTAATGAAAACATATGAACAAAGGACCTAAGTCTTCTTACATGTCAGGTTAACACAACAGTTAATAACAGATCTGGAGTAATTCAATAGGATCCACTGATGAACACGACTACAATTAAATCCTCTAAAAAATAGGAGCCAGTTTGAGTCACAACATCCACTTTTTCTAAACATATCTGGAATATATGTTTAACATTTTTTGTCCTAGCAATTTTCCAAACTCTAAAATTTGGAAAACATGAATCTCCCGAATCAACAAAAATGGCAATACTATAAAATGGTCTTGAACAGGATGTAATGGTCTCTACTTCTTCAAGAACTTAATGTAGAAGTAAACAACATAGAAAAGGGATGTTATATTAGAACAGTGGTGTAGTTGTTAGATAAAAGAAGGTAATATTTATAGGATTCTTAATATTTCAAGAAGCCTTAACTAAATTTATATATTTAACTATAAAAAGCCTGCATAGGCTAAAACATGTTTCTTTGCTTTGGGGAAATTATATCAATTTAGTGTAGCAACACTAGCATTCTCCAGTTAATCAAAACTTCCTATTGGAACGTAAAAGTTTGACTAATATGAAAATGGAAAAGATTACTTAAGCATTTTATTTGGGATACAAAGTAATTCTAATCACAGGGGGTGGGAGAAGAGTATGAATTAAAAAGAAGGGGCCTGGCATTAAATGAAGAGTAGGGATTAAAAGGGAGGTAGGTGGTTACCAAAAAAACAACAACAACAACAAACAGATTGGGAATCACGAGATTAGATCTACTTTATGTCAGTGATTACTTGAGACTATTTTGGTGTCAATGTTCTGCTGGTATCTTAAAACTCTTTTGTGATTCGAAAGATGGAAATGACAGCTACCCTCATCTTCTCCCCTCCTGAAAGCTAAGAACAGAGAAAAGTAGATCAGCTTCTGAGAAACAAAGATGCTTTCTACCATTCTTCTAAGATGGTGGAAGTCTCCCCTTAAGAAGCTTCCCCAAGAAGGAAAAATGAAAAGAGAGGAAAAAAGAAAGCCACCGCAAATCCCCTGGCTGTATTTCATGCCAGTGCTCCGTCACATTCACTGTGCAACCGCTCCGGCCCAGCCATCACCCTCCCAAGAGGTTAAGCCCTCCCAGGGCATTGTTTGGCTGGGGTCCCTATTTACCACTCAGATCGCCTCCACCATCCCTGCATTAGGATCTCGGAAAGCCCCAGGGCAGAAAGCCGAAAAGCTTGGAGAGGACTTCGAGGACCTCCTCCAGCCCTCTCCTACTAACTGGTGTAGAAAAGGGAAGGGAAGCCTGGCCTTTGCTTGGGTGGATTCCTTAGGGGTCAGAGGCGTCCCCTCGGCTGGTGTCGAAGGGAGGTGGCCATTTGCGCCAGGCCTCCGTATTGAAAAAGCCCTACCAAGACGAGGGGCCTCCTCTTCAGGCCACGGATTCCCGGCCCGGTCCGGGTGTCAGGTGCGGCCCTCAGTTCCCAACCCTAGGGGCACGATCAACGACAGTCCACAGGCCCCGGGTGAGACCGGTCTCCCGCCCGACCGCAGGGACCAGGGAGCCGGGCTGGGGCCCGAGCCGCATCGTGCCCGCCCCCGCCCTACCTGAGGGGGCCCAGGCGGAGTCGCTAAGGGCCACTCCCGGGAGCCCCGCGACGGCGCGGCTCGGCGACGGAGGCGCCTCGTCTCGCCGGGGCAGAGCTCGGCGGCGGTTTCACGACCTCAAACTCCATCGGGAGCTACAGGGACAGCCCCGTTGGCGGCGGCGGAGGCCGCGACGGGGCCTCCTCCTCCTCCTCCCACCGCCTCCTCCTCCCTCCTCCCTCCTCCTCCTCCTCACCACGGAGGCGGACCTGGAGGGAGCCAGACCTAGCTCTCGCGAGAAGATACTCCCCACTTCACGCGAGATCACGTAAGACCGGGAATTGGGGAGGTGGAAGGGAAGCGTAGTGGCCCCTGCCACCTGGACTGCGCATCAGCTTCCCTCTGGTCGAGCAGCACCACCCCCATCACGTGACTAGGGAGACCCGGAGCACTGTGGGAGGTGCTGTTCGGAAGCTTAGGCAAGCCGAAGGGGTTGATGGGAAACTCCCTGCACATTCATCGGCGGTTTGAGCCAGTCTCCAGGACACTGGTTTGAGCCAGTGTGTCTCTCTCTCCAAATGAAAAGCGAAGCATCCATTTAACATAATCTGATAACATCTGTTATATTCTGCTCTCCCATAATCAAATGCTGACCCCATCCCTCAATCCCTCTACATAGATGCCAAATAATCTCGCTGTTTAAAAAAAAAAAAAAGCATGTTTGGCAGGCAATAAAACATACCTTCCCTCCCCCCATCTCTTTAATAAAGAGAAAACAGGAGTTCCCTGGTGGTGTAGTGGCTTAAGGCTTCGGTGCTGGCACTGTCAACGCTGCGGCCTGGGTTCGATTCCCAGTCAGGGAGCTACCCACATACCAAAAAGCAATTAAAAAAAAAAAGAGAGAGAAAACGCTGAATTCAGAAGCTGGCAGGGATAAAAATTCAAGCACAAATTCTGGCATTAATAATTAAAGTATTTAGTATTTCTTCCAGTAAAATGTAAGGTAGAAATTATTGTTTTTACAGATGAAGAAACAGACTGGGAATAAGGGATAAGGGAATTAAGGTTACTATTTTTAATTTTATTTATATTTCACTTATCAAAATAATCCTAAAAGGCAGATACTATGTACTTTTTGCTCCTGATGAGAAACTGAAGATCACAGGTTAAGCAAATGGCCATGAATTGTAATTACAATGTGAAACCAGATGTCCAATAAAAGCATCTATGAAAGTAAACTCATCACGAATTAAGACATATGGAAGTCATTTTTTTAAATTATAACGATCTTTAAAAATATATGGCTATTACTGCATGGAAGACAGAAAAACATGTTTCTAAAGAAATATTCATTGGCCACATCAAAGACTTTTCTCCCATACACTTTTTAATCTTTTTCATTCTCTTCCCTTTATGCCAGTCCTACAGAAAAGTTCCCAACAATGGTTCATTTAGTTCCATTTCCCATTCAACTAGATAATGATGGGGTATACAGGAGAATATGAAGGCTGTCCAGAAGAATTCCAGCCATAAATGCCTCTTATTTATCATATTACATGGCTGCTTTCATATATGTGTTTCCCATTCTACTGGATAGCTGTATATGATAACATGAGATTTTTCAAAGGTGGCTTGACCACCATATTTAAAATTAAAATCCCATTTTCCCTTCCCTGCTTTATTTTCTCCAATGCCATTTCAAAAATCTGACATACATCAATTTTACTTACTTGCTTACTGTTTGTCTCCCCCCACTAGGTTTTAAGTTTCATGAGACCAGGGATATTTGTTTGTATACCTAACTTCTAGTACAGGTGGATATATTGTAAGGACTCCATAAATATTTGTTGAATGAATGATTAAATGAATAGCCAGGAGAAATAAGTTTCCTTCTTTAAAATTCACAGATGTAGACAAAACACAAAGGTCTCCATTCCCATCTCCAGTTTATTTCTTGTTACGTAAACATATAGGATAGTTACATCCAAGAAAAAAGTGAAAGGATTTCCTTTTACACCAAAATAACAACTACCTTTCCAAGATCTTTTATATACATAAATGCCATAAATGATGAGGCTGAACTGAAATATATTGCATTCTTTCCCATCCTATCAGAAACACAAACAACTAAAAGTGAATGTTAAATGAATAAATTCAACACTTGACTTTGCCATACCTGCATTTTACAAAAGATTCCATTTTCCTGAAATTGTTTAAACAAATCATGCAAACACTCTCGTAGGAATGTTGTGAGATCACTCTGTGTTAACTGAACAAGAATAAATAATAAATAACCATCACTTTCACAAAATACCCAAACCCCAAGCAAAAATCTCAAAGTGCTTACAAAAAATTTCACAAGACTCTTACAAGGCACACATAAGACTTAAACATAATTCAACCATAATTCTTTTCAAACATCAATGATAGTTGATAACAATTCCTAAAAAATCAGTTTACTACTATTTGTTTACCCACCCCTCCCCCCCAAATTTCACTCTAGGAAGCAAAATTAAGAAAAGCATTTCAATCACAAACTATTCCCGAAAGAAAAATGTTTTCATGCCTACAAATGGCCAATCATAGGGCAAATAAGAAAGAAAATTAAGCCTTGCACTATGTTCTCCAGTGGAAGAAAAACGCTGTTTACTTTAGAAAAATTCTGTCTCCAACAGTGTACACAAATAGCAACATTTATAAAAGACATCAAGCTCTCCTCTTTTGCTTTCCCCGCTTCTCTGTTCTTAAGAACGCAAGAAGATGCAAATTAAAAAAAAAAAAATCATAGAAGTTTAGACCTGGAAACATCTTACGAATTATCAAGATCAAAGTTAATATTTTACATATAAATTTAAGAAAAGTTCAAGAAGAGGTGACCTGTCCAATGTCACAAACTAGGGATATGAAGTGGGTTTTCTTATTAAATATGAGAGCTGGAGTCTTAAACTCCCTCCCAGAGTTAATATTTTATGGAGAATACATTTTTCACAAAACTATGACTAAAAGGATAATTAACATATATAACAACATGTGATTCATCACAAAATTTTTATAAATGGCACAAAGTATATTACATATTAAAATACAGAAGGGCTTCGACAAAAACTAAATATAGCAGAAATTCTACATAAAGCTGAGGTGAATAGAAGAGGAATAGAGCATCTTGAAAGTAAGATGTATCCAGTCAGGGTTCTTTAATAAAAGTAGTTCCTGTGTTTTAGAGAATATGATTTGCCCTGCAATATATTTTAATCTGTTAAAACAAAAAATGTTTTGTTATATGTAGACAAGGATATTAGCAATGGCTCATAACACAATCTGAAGTATCATTCTCAGTAAAATAACCATACAATCATGGTTTTGCTTTTGGCACATTTCTGAAAATACAGCATCAAACTCTAGAGATGGTTAAGAGTTTTGTCAACACAGTAAATAAAAATTGCATAATGTTAATGAAAAATTACTATTAATAATTAAGGGAATGATAATAGCTACACACATTTAAACTGTTCATCTTGTGACAATAGATTCACAATTCAAAATAAAAACGGGAATGAACTATTGATACACACAACACATGAATCTCAAAGGCATAATGTTGGGTGAAAAAAGCATCTCAATAGGGAACGTACTGTACGATTCCATTTATGACATTCCAGAAAAGTCAAAATTATAGCAATAACTATTGCCAGGGTTTAGATTTAGGAAGAACTAACTACAAAGGGGCAGCATAAGGGAGTTTTGGGGCAGTGTTGGAATGTTGTATATTCTGACCACAGTGGTGGCTGCACAAATCTATACGTGTTAAAATTTGTAAAACTGTACACCAAAAACAAATCCTCACTGTTCAAGAAAGGAAACACGCAGGGAGAACCAGCTAGGTATGGGAAGTGTTCCTCCATCTCATGACCTCAGAAATGTCTGCTATAAGTGTTTTGAGCCCATCATTTCTATTACATAGGTACAAAATTGACAAAGGTCAATTTATGTTAACTAAAAAATAAAACAAAATAAACTGAAAAAAACAAAGAGTAGAAATACCTTTGGTAAAGTAGGGATTTCTAAGTCATTATTTAGAGCTTCAAGCCAACAGTATAATTTTACTGGCCAAAAAATTATTAAATGCAACTGCATTAAATGAAATCAAGACATTTGTGCCCAATTAACATTTATAAAATATGTATATTAACAAACCATAAATGTAGTATTTTAAGGAATATTAGATCATGTATAAGGAAATTCTGCTACTCTCAAGTAAATCTGAATTATGTCCCTTTATATTTTAAAACAACAGGTACCTTAGTGTTTAGTTTATAATCCAATAGCAGTTGGTTAAAAAAAAAAAATCACTAGTCCTAGCAGTTCTTAAAGTGATTAATAATGCATACTAGTGTTTTAAAATTTCTCACCCCATTACCTTATTAACATTATTACAGGGTTGGATTTTTACGCTTACATCCATTATCTAGTCTCAAAATCACAGTCTGGCAATATTGCTGGATCCTCTGTCACTAGAACAAAGAACAGTATTTCTCTAGGTATACCACTGGGACTTATACATATAACAAGAAATAGCATCCCATCAGCTTTATGATGTCTCCCACACTTTGGAACTGGTAGAAGTTCAAAAAGAGTAACGTGTAGGGTGACCAAAAATAAGACCCAAAGATGGGGACAAATGCTGCATTTCTATAGAAAGACTTGCCTAACAGAATGATAAAAGGCTTACATAGCAAGGTGTGATTCTAATTATAATTGATTTTGCTTTTTGAGATCATGCTTGGGTAGTTTTTCACCACTGCTCTGGCCATGGACAGAAGTTAAGTGCTTTTTGAGGGCAGATTTGTGCTTGAAATCCATGTCACAACAATGGCATTTGTATGGCCGATCCCCACTGTGTATGTTCAAGTGGTCCTGCAGCGTGCTTTTAGCAGTAAATGTCTTTAAGCACACAGAACACTGAAAGGGCCTTATGCCCATGTGCCCTCGAATGTGCCGGTTGAGATTTTTCTTCTGTGTAAATGTTTTCCCACACTGTAAGCACAAGGACAGTTTATGCATCTTAAGGTGGCGCAGATAGTTTTCAACATGAAGAAATCCTCGAGGACACCTGGGGCACTGGTGCCTTGGTGAGTAGGAATCCTCCACATTCTGAATCTCATTCACTGTACCATGATTTCCTTCTGTATTTCCACCAAACAAGCCCTGATCTTGATTTCCAGGAACTTCTGCTGCTCTGCTCTCAACCGTGGAATTGATCAGTGAATGCTGTGTTTCAGAAAAATACATGTTTGCTTTTGAAGAAGTACAAGGCTGTGAAAACTGCCCATTTTCTACACTATTGGTGCTGATAGATTCCACATGGAGGATGCAGATTTCATTGTCTTTAAAAGCTATATCTACTGAAGACAGCTCTGGTGACTTCACTTCTTTTCTCTCTGATGTCAGACTCTCTACTGTAGAATGTAAAGCACTGCTTGCCTCTTCTTTAACGTGGAAATCTACATTTACAGGACTATCTTCTGAAATTTCAATTATCTCACAGTCTTTATCTGAATTTTCTTCCTCATTCTTAACATCTAGGTCAGAGGATTGACACAGGTCGGTATGTTGATTGTTTTTCATTGAAAGATCAATTTCCAGATACTTGGATAAAGCTTCTGTGCACTTTTCCACAATGTGAACCATCTGAAGGTAACTAGCTGCAGTCAAATATTGCAAGAGCTCTTTTCTTTTAACTTCAAGTGCTCCTGTATAGCAAGAAAGCAACAATTTTCTGCCAACGTCTGCACTCTGCAAGATGGTGATTCTGATATGTTTTGATTGTGTGAGTAAAAACTGATCTCTCATGAAAGTGGAGCAAGCAGCTAATATCACTTTGTGCCCCTGGAACTCGGTGTCGTTAATATAAATTGACACATCACAAAATAAATTCTGCTGTCTCAGGAGATTCATTTTCTGCAAGACTACATCTCCTTGCTGTTCAAACTGGAAGTGCAGAACATCAGACTCAGCAGCCATGGTCACAATCTAAACAAAGTAAAACAGAAACATGGATGTAAGGACTGGGAATGCTTTCCTACACTGATAGTAAAAACAAACAAACAAGCAAGCAAGCAAATCCCAAACCTGAGTTGAGCAAAAAGAAGACTCGAATTCCAATCTGGGTGCTAAAAGTAAGCGAGCCCAATGTCAGCATGTTAAAAACCAGAAAATTAAAGTGCATTTCTCTAGGATCACGTAGCATATTTCATATTTTTGGTTACAGCACTTATTACACTGAATTGCACTTGAGTTTCTATGTTTTTCTCCTTGGCTAAATTTATGGGCCTTGTCTTCAAGGACACTGTTTATGCCCACTACTAAATGAGTTTCTAAATTAGAAAACATTCATTAATGTAATCTCCAAATTTCCTACTCCCCAACACTACTTCAGGTCCTCATTCTATCCACCTCGACCACTGACTGCAAAGTCTTCCAACAGGTCTCCTTGATACCACACTCTCCTACATTCCAAACTATCCTCCTGAGTGCCACCAGAGTGAACATCTTTTAAAACTACTCTTCCCCCCACCCCCTTCTCTTCTGCTTTAAATCCTCCATTGCTCTCCTCTACCTGCAGGTATCCTCCATGATGTGGCCTGGCCCTAAGCACTTTTACGCCTCCTTCGATATCCAGGTTTTCACAATTCCCAGGCAAGAAGACCCGGATGCACCTTTGCACGTATTACGCTCGCGCTTCCAGTTAATTTCTCCAGCTAGTGATTTAGCTCCTTTAAGACCCAAATTAAGACTTCTGTGACTCCTCCTACTGTCTGCCGCACCAGATCCAGTTGTTTACAGACCACCACGAAATGGTTCCCGGTTTCTGTAGCGAGCACAGGGAACCCGCACAGAGTAGGAGCTGAATCCAGATCCCTAATGGCCTGGATGATTCGCCAGCCTGCCACAGGTCTTCCCGAGCCAAAGCTGCCAGGACGAAGGCCCCATCGGCAAGGTGGCTACAGCACCAGTCCAGCCACTCCCGGGCTGCGCCCAGCTGCCCTTCTCCTCCCTAGGCTTCCCCACCTGCCCGCGTCTCCCTCGCGCTCACTCACTCGGAAAACCAGAGCCGAGGTTTCCGCGGCAGAGGCAGCATAGGCCGGAAGCTGGACTTAGCCGGAGGAAGCACATCCGGTGTCAACTAGCTCCCGTCTTCACTGGGGCGGGCTGGGCGTCCCGGAAGGACATCCTTCCTCGCTCTCCTCGGTCCTGGAATGACAGAAAGGGCCCCGAATTCCGGCAAATCCCATTTCTCCACTCCCAGTTTCGCCACGCGAGCCCTTCTCTTAGTGAGTTCTCCCCAACCTCCCAATCGCAGACGGGTTGTGAAGTTGGGGTACAGTGCTTCTCTGAGTACCCTGCGCTGGGACCACTGGGAGGCCCTCACAGATTGTGGGCCGGCTCCTCCTCTCCTAACTGGGCTATCTACAGTTTAAAAGGTGGCGAAGGAGACTGCCACAGTGATCAGCTAATGCCCCAATAGTATCTGTCCCCAGCCTCCGGATCTCTCTTCACCAATCTATCGCTTCCTTCGTACCCCGTTTCCGGGCAAACCCAGGCCTTCCAAGTGTTGCTCTGTTTCCTCCCATATGCCCGATCCCCTCTACCATTTAACTTTCAAAACCCCATCATCCCTGACGCCATCCTGAACTGCCCCTGAATTAAGCTGGCTCCCAATTGGGATCTGGTCAATCCTTTGGCTGTCTTCATTGTTGTGATTATCATTCCTGTATTGAAATCCGTGACCTATCTAGGCAGAGGTATTTACGGCAGTGCCTTACTGATCTTTGCATTCCCAAAGTTTAGCACTTAGTAGGCATCAAATATTTGCCAAATGAAAGAATATATGAACCAACTCTTAAAAGCACTTACTCTATCCCCTAAGTCAACAGGTTCTCATCAAAGTAACTGACCCTAGTAACAATTTCTGGTTAATCCAGGTTTGCTTTGAAGCCAAACTCAGCATGTTTGATTAAGGAATAGGAATGAAGAAAGCATTCCTGTATTCAAATTCAAGCAATTGAAAAGGAAAGGAGGGGAGAGAGAAAACAAACCACTCATACCAGAGCTTTAATTGTCACACTTTTATTAAGGAAACTTCCCCATAGTATGTGAAGAGGTAGTTCATAGTATGTCTAACATACAACAGATTTAGAACAGCTATTCACCAGCTGAAATAAAACGTTCTGTGTTGTTTGTTTAGGACAATATTTTAGAAGTAGTGACATTGGTCACTTTCCATTTATAGATCTTCTAATAAAGAAACTAAAACAAATTAAAACCACATCTGATTTACCTCAGAGCCACTTCAGTTTGGAGTTTGTCTTTAAAATTAAATAAATAAATAACTGACACAGTAATTTTTTAAAAAACAAGCTATGGTAAAGAGAGTGTTCTCTCCTTTTTAGTTATCCTGGGGATCCATACCATACAAATGCTGAATAACTAAGGTTTTAAAAAAATCTTTCTCTATAAGAATATGACTAGTTTGGAAAGTCATCTTCCCCTATAAAACATATTTTATATCAATTACTTGACCATTTTGCAATGCAACCTATGAAACATGTACATATAAAAAAAGGAGAAGAGTAAAGTCCCACCAAAATTAAGAAAATGTCTCACAGAAACAGAACACCTCTCCAGCCAAGAAACGGAGGAGACTGTAAATCACTTCAGTGGTTTGCAGGTACAAAAGGTGAGAACTATTAACTTTTACTGATACAAAACCAAGAAGCTGCTGATTTTAAGTGATCAAAGAAAGGAAGGCAGTTTCCTTTATTATTCTTAGTATAAAATCATATTGACACCTTATCTCCCTAAGACCACATGAGACTAACCTCTGTGAAGGCAGGGACCAGAGCAATCTTACCTTCATATCCTCAATATCTAGCATAGTGCCTGGCAACAGTAGGTGCTTGGTCAATGTTTCTTGAATGACTGACTGAACCCAGTAATAGTCTCCAACCAAAGACACCAATCTTATTTGAACCCATGAAGTCTTTCAGTCTTCAAACCAGTAACAAAAACAGGACATGAATATAAGCAAAAGAAGCACTCTGAATTGATATTTCTGTGATGAAAAGATGTCCAGAGAAAATGTTGGTTATCATGTTAGTGTTTCACTATTGCATAGAATTGGTTCTCTTTGGCTGGATCATATGAGAATCAGAATGCTAAGGAGCATTATTAGATCACATAATGAGTGACTTTAGGCATAAGATACTTAATAGCCTTATCACTCAATTTTATTCTCATTTTAAATCTTAATAAAAGGTAGAAATTATACCTTAAATCAGATTCACATGTAAATGCATCGAATTATAACAACTGTAAGAATCCCTCTGACTACTCAAGTTAATCTTAATTTTTGGTTTATCTGTACATGCACTCCCAGAGCTCAAAAATAAACAGATAAGCCTGATGGAAACTGAATAAAACACCAAAATCAGTTTTACATTTGGATCCTTCTCACATTTATTCTTACTTGTCCTTTCCCTCGTAACCAATACCCAGCAAATTAGTCACTTTCTTGGGAAGAATGTAATATTCATTCTAATAAAAAAATAATTAACTAACAAGAATAAATCCTTCTGTGATATTTTGTTTGTAAAGTCCAGGCTGTGAGAGAAAGCCAACAGGATTCACAAAGTGAGCTTTTTACTAATGTATTCTTGATCATGTACTAAATCTTTTTAAGCCAAGATATAGTAAAAAGAAGGGAAGTAACATTAGCTCATATTTAGTTACTTATCTACTTTGGCCAGCCTTGGCCAGGCCACCTCTTTGGGCTCTGAATACCTAACTTAAAAAAAAAAAGAAGAGGTGGAGGAAATGATCTCTTATGATTCTCTAAGTACTCTAACACTCCTATTACCTAAATCTACCACATGAGTCAGAAACACTTAGTAAGACTCAGAATTTGTTTCTGAACTATAACATGTGCTTTAGGAAAAAACAGTAGTTTGTTTTTTCCACATTTGAAGATCAACTGTGTATTAGCCATCTACCAAAAATGGCAAGGTGGGACTATGTACTTTTATAGGAATTATCTCAATGCAAAAACCCAATTGCTCTTCCGTGACCCACTTTTTTCATCTATTTTGGAAATGAAGGTATGTGGGAAAATGATAATTCAGAGACTATTTGTACACCAGACAAAACTCTGAAGGTCAAACACCTTTCTGATGGCTAACCTCTAAAACAATCCAGATAGTGACTCCCAAATAGCCCCCTTTTAGGGAGACCATTATAAGTACACCAGGAGCCACCCTGACTTCAAAAGCATCAACAAATAAGTTACACATTAATTATAAGCATTTGGCTTCTTTTGGGGAACATCTCCCATGTAAGTACTGTTGTACAACTGTACTTCTATCCTTTGTTGATTATGCTCATGGTGATTCCTAACTATGTATGCAGGTGTTGCTGAAAAGATTGTATTTTGGTCTATGTGAACAATTCATTGACATGAAGTTGGGCTATAATACTGTTGAAAAGAGTACAGAATAACCCAAAATACTTCTTTATGGCCAGTTCCAAGAAAAGTACAAATGGTAGGAAGCAGATTCATTCATTCATCATATATAGATGAATTATCAAAAGGCAACCAGAAATTCTATCACATATTCATGCCAACAGCAATATCATCTTATATCTCAGCCTATCTTCTCCCAAACAAAAAGATTATTCACTTCTCTTAGCATTGCATCCATTAGTGGAGTGTAGGTGATGTTATGAATTTGTTGGTACACCTTCAATGAAAAGCCTAAAATGGTATCAGTCTAAAACATAAGTCAATGCTAGGTAGACAAATGGAATATTCCTTGGGAACGGAGAACAGATGTCACAAGATAAATAATTCAAAACAGAAAATGGGAGAGGACAAAGGGAAGGCAAGACCACTCCAAGTGGTAAATTGCCTGGTCTGTTAGTGCTTTGATTCACCCCTACAACCTGCACAGAGGCTTTGAAGAAGTCAAACTAGCAAAATCACTCCTAAAAAGACTCAGACTATTGCCACATTTTCAGTCAGTTCTGGTTGTGAGCATAAAGCCCCTATTCAATTCACACAAGTACTATTATTCCTTAAGTTCTGGACAGCTTGGGCCAGTTTACCTGCATCCAGGACCTGTGTTGCATCAGGCTGTGACTGACAACCTTTAGAGTCTGTGACTGTTGTACATGCAAAAGAATCAAAGTCCACTGTGAGGTCTTGCACATTTCTTTCATTGGCATTATCAAAGCTGTTTTTGCCATGCAGCTGTTTAAGGTGTTTCCTCAAAACTGGCTTATGTGCAAAAACCATGTCACAATAGTTACACTTATGGGGCTTATCTCCACTGTGAAGGTTAAGATGATCCTGTAAGGAACACTTCTGAGAAAAGGTTTTCCCACAGATCTTACACTGGAAAGGTTTAATGCCGGCATGCACACGCATGTGTCGATGAAGGTTGCCTTTCTGAGTAAAAGTCTTGCCGCAGAGTAGACACATAAAGAGTTTGTGCATTTTTAAATGGTTGGCGTAGTTCTCCAGGTGGCGAAACACCCTGGTACACTTTGGGCATTGGTGATGCCACTGTAGGCCTTTGTCTATACCTCGAATATTAGGCCCAAAGACATCTTTTGAGGCCATGATGATGTTATCACTGCCTGTGTAAGAGAGGGCATAATTGTGGAGATGGTTTTGTTCTATTTCACTTACTCTGTTTTCCACAGTTGAATTTATCAGGGAGTGCTGGGGCTCTGATGAATGTAAAGCAGTGGGTTCAGAAGAAATAAACTGGTTCTGATCTTTTTTATTTCTAACCTCTGATACATCCCCAATAGATTCTACCTTAACAATCTGAATATCACTGTCCTCCATATCCATACTGTCTTCAGATGGATGAATACAAGGCGAGTCCTGCTTTGGGGAGCCTCTGGCATCTCCCTGCTGGTCTTTTGACTGGGGAGAAGCACTCTGTGGTTCACATCCCTCTTTACTATCCATTGGTTGTTTTGGCTTTATAAACTTCCACAGGGCCTGTGTGCACCGTTCTACAATGTGGCTCATCTGAAGAAAACTCGCAGCAGTCAAGTAATTTACCAGTTCCATCTCAGGGAATTCCAGCACACCACTATAACAGGATAAGAGCAATTGTCTCCCCACTTCGGAACTCTGTAATATGGAGATTTTCACCTCTCTGGAATCATTCAGTAAAAACTGGTCTCTTAAGAAGGGGGAACCTGCAGCAAACACAATTTTATGTCCCTGTACCTCAATATCATCTATGAGAACTGTAACATCACAAAATTTATTCTCTTCTCTTAATCTGTTCATTTTTTGTAACATTGAATCTCCATAATTTTCAAACTTGAAGTGAAGGAGATCTGATCTTTCAGACATTTTGGCAGACCTAAAGAACAGAAATGTAAAAAGGATGAATTTAAGAAAATTCAAACAATTAAGAAACCTGGATTTTCCTTCCAAAACCAAATTTGTGTTGACATTATCTGTCTGTATGTATCCAAATGAAATTTTCCTTGAAGAGGAAGCAGTTTTCAAAGGCTGTTAAAAATTACTCCTTGCCAATATCAAGTGTCAATTTGCACCTAAGGAGTGGACTTGTATCGGTGTAAACAGCTTGACATTTGTTCAACGTTTTAAGATATTTAATACAAGAACAATGCTTGAGTTACTCCAAGAGCCTTTTTTGCTTGTTTGTTTCTCAAATGAGAATTCCATCAGGTTTCAAAAACAAACTAAGACATCCCGATAAGTAATTATGAAGTAGCTATTTTCTTTTGCATGATACTGTGAACCCGCTTCTTTGAGGACAAAACAATCTTTTCCCTTGCTTTGTATTTTTAAGGAACTGCAGTGACATTGCTTGCCCTCTTCCTGGGTAAACCCTCTTGTGTTTAAACTGATGTTAATTTATTCATACAAGTATTTTATCATACAAGTGATAAAAATGAAAATTATAGACCAAAAAGGACAATGTTTAGACACTGTTAAAGGCACAGGCTTTATCTCTCTTAAGAAACATTTCTTGATATAGAAAGTAAATAAAATATTTGATATAGAAAAACCAGATGAGCCACTTGGTGGGAGACTGAGTAGGAATAAGGTAGATCTAGTTAATCCTTACTAGATTCTGTTTTTTCTTCTTTACCTCTTATTTATTCATCATTACTTATCAACTGGACTAGAACACAAATGTTCTTGGCTTCCAGCTTCTATTCCCTCTAATTCAACTTCTATACCGCCACCTGTCATCTTTCAATGCCTGCCTAAAATCCTTTCAGTGACTTCTCATTGTCTCCAGGATGAAGACTAACGTCCTGAATATAAACTGGTTAAGTAAACCTAATAATGATTGAGGTAAACATTGGCATAACCCATTCAGCCATGGAGAAGGTGTCTTTGCCAAAGCTCTGTGCATATTTGTCCCTTTATATCATAATTCCTTTGGCGAAAGTCCCCATGGTGAGACTCCATAATCTTCAAATGATTTCCTAATACCTTGGCTTCCCATGTGTCTCTCTAAAGGGAAGGGTGAATTAGCTATGCCACCATAATTCTAGTCCACCAGCCATTGTAAAAATAACAAACTGGTACTCTCTGTCTACATACCAGTCTTCTGTGAAGTCAGTAGGTATATCATGTCTACCCTTAAGAAACAACTCCACAATCTCAGTGCATCAATAAATTACCTTGAATTTTGTGCATTCATCAACTTTGTAGTTAAGAATCATGAGATAACCAGCTCCTCCTGGCCACGTCTGGACCCTGAAGCCCAGTCTTTATAATCTTATCTTCGATAACAATGACTTACAAAGGTTCATAGAACACCAGCTCCAAAAGGCAGAGTCCAGGTCTTCCTTACATTCATCAGTGCCTGGGGCATGATAGCACTCTACTGATTACAAGCCTTAGCACAGTTATTTTTTTAGTCTACTCCTAGCCAATTCTGACTCCTTTATTTCCTGACTCATTAAACTAGAACTGTTGTCTCTACTGGACCCATAGCATAGTACTTCCATCACAACACTCAAAATACTTTATATTAAATACTTGTTCCTTCCCCTCCAAACTGCAAACTTCAAGGCATTAGAGGAAACATCCTATTCAAAATAGGCTGATGTGAAAACCTGCATCTTCTAATGCAAAACACTTTTTCCTTTTGCTTTAAATTTTACTTACTGAAGCCATATAACTGGCCAAACTCTCTTTTGTTCAGACTGGTGTGCATTCCTCCCACCTAATACTGTACAAAAGACATTGACAGTCCTCAGTTTGCATTGAGGAACTTAACAGGATTTGACAATGGTTGAGAAGGAGGAATTCTTGTTAGGAAGACCAGTTCAGTGTCTGCAGAAGCATGACAGGTCTGAGGCCATAAGAGCCTAAAAAGGAATAAAAATGGGAATAAGGAGCAAGGAGAAACAACAAAAGCTATTTCAAAGAACTTGGTAACTTACTAGATACAGAGAATGAGAAAAAGGAATGTGTAAAAGGTTCTAAACTTAGGAGTTCAGGTGAATGAAACTATCACTGAAAGAAAGGTGAAATTTAGGAGGGTGAATTGGTATGGCACAGGTATAGTGACAGAAATCTACATACATAAATTAATAAGTTTTTCCCTTGTATGGCACTCTGAATGTACAGATAATGAACCATCACTATGAAGATAAGAGAGGAGGGATGCAGAGAAGGCAATGATGCAGCAGAGAAAAGTTGGTGAATATCATATAAAAAGTAAAAAGGCAATACAGGGAATAGACTAGTAAAGAAAGCAGCAAAACTGTTATTATCATTGGTCAGTTTTAGCAATTACTGTGTAGCTTAATATAGTCATTCTGGAAAGAGTGAATGTCCCAATTTATAACCAGAATTATAAAAATGACTATTGTTGCAAGTGGTCAAAAAAAGGGGCATTATATTTCAGAGTTTAGCTTGTCCTACATCTTCCCTCAGGTCTGTATTTTTCTACTCACACCAAAAGCTACCATTAATGGCTTATAGTGTACTACAGTACTCACAATACTTTAGACAATTATAATTGTTCCTCAAAGCTTCAAAGAGGATGCGCTGGAGTAGTTTCATTTACTTCCTATTCATCAGTCTCTAGAAACTTACCAACATGAGCAGCCAAACAGGTATTACGGGGCAAGTGCTTGCATTGATTGGTCTGCTGTTGTCCAAGAACGTGAGGAAAATTTCTTCTGTCTGAGAAGTTTTCCATAATATGTGTCAGCCCACTCTACTGTCTCCCTTTGATACACCCTCATTTCCAGGCCACAAGTTTATCCCTTAATTGTTTCCTGTCACTAGTTTCTCTTTCGAATAGACTGTTAAATGTGTGAGGGCAAGGACCAAATGTTACTTTTTACACAGCTTGTTCAACAAAAATCAGCAGAATAATTACCTTTTAATGTTCACTAAGAAATTATTATTGAGCTGTGGTAGAAATGTTCTTTATTACCATATCATTTATTTTTTGAGTGCCCTGGGGAAAATTTCTTTCTAGGGTTTATTTCCAAAATAGTTTTGACAATATAAAACCAAATTTTCAACCAACTATTTTTCTTTTGCATTTAAAAAATGACAAAATGAAAAGAAATAATTGTGTTTCTTATGAACTGGCTTAATTTTACTTAAAAATCAGAGAAATGATAGCTAATCTTTACTGAAGCCTTGCTATGTACCAAGGTTAATGCTAAGTGCTTTACCTAAACTGACCCACTTAATCCTCAAAATCCCTATGAGGCAGGGATTATTATCATCCCTACTTTGAATATGAGGAAATTCAGGCTTGGAGAACATAAATAACTTACTTAACTGATGAGAGTTAGAAACTACAAAGTGTTGAGTTGGAACTTGTGCCCAAGATTTGTGATGCCAAATCCATGTCAAACAACTACCTAAGCTTAGCTGAAGTTTTACCTTATGGATAATGTTAACTGTAAAACTTCAGATTTCACTCCTCATATCCATTCAGCTGTACACTTATGATGTATATGCTTTTGTGGATTTAGTTCAATAAAAGGTTTATGCTTAAAAACAAAAAGTGCAACTTATAGCCAACTCTGTGTCAAGTATAGAGGCATTTAATAGTCAAGTATAGAGTCATTTATGTATTAGTCATATTCCTGATTGCATTTTATTCCCTTATCCTTGTTTTACCTTTCTTTCTCACTTATTTTATCTTTGTTATTTTTTCCATATTTTTTGTATTCATCTTTGTAGACTGAAACTTAATGCCCTTTGCAAATAAAATGGAGAATTAAAATTATGAATATATTTGATTTTCAGAATTCCCAACTGTAGTTAACTTCTGAATATGGTAGTAATTATTAATGATGTTCACAAAAATCACTCATAATTCTAGATCACAGCAGTTTCTAGGAACAGAAAGAGAGTAAAGAACTGATCAGGTAGAATAAATTGGGTCACCATATTCTGCTCAGAATGATTTCCAAAGTCTCTATTCTTAGTATCTTTGCCATAGTTCTGGCCCTTATAATCTATTGCCTAGGTTAGTGAATAAATCTGCCCACTGCCGAATTTGTATTAGAAAGTTTTGAATGACCTTCTTCTCAAACATCAATGTAATAAGAATATTCTCACTTAAGATCACTTTTTCTTTGTTTATATTCTACACAATTCTTCCAGAATTATTTCCCTAACAAATGACTCTACTGATTCAAAAATTTCCCTTTGTTCAAACAGAAGTGACCAAAAAGTACACATGAATATTCTAGGTTGGACAATGTTCACTGATGTGTTATAGGTAGTGAGAAAATACCCAAGTTTCTTATCTAAAGTGCCCCTAATAACTACTGACAAGGGAAACTTTTCCATTCTGTACAATGAAGTCCCAAGTTATATGTCAGTCTGTTTTACCTACCTCATAAAAGTGTCTTATCTTTCAACTTAGCACTTACAACTACCTGGAAATCATTTTTTGTCTCTCATTAACACCATACACCATTTTCAAAGAGGTTGTAATATATTGCAGCCCCTCTCTCTACAAACCTCAATCCTTGTCTTCTTTTGGGTAACTTTCATAACACTGCATTCTCCAAGTTTTCACTCCTTTGTTTTTACTTATAATTCTAAGTAATATAAACAGAAATATATGCTTCCTGGAAAATTTCTGCACATTATAAAGTAAAGGACCCCTTTCCCAACTACCTTTCACTCCGGACTCAGTTTGTTCTAAGTTTTGTCCTTCATGACTCTCCCTCCCCACATTTTAAAAACAACACTTCCATAGACCTAGCCCCAGAAAATATAAAAAATTGTTTCTTATATGTAAACTACACATATCACTCTGCAATTTTCTTTTTGCATTTATTGTTTTTTGTTGTTGTTGTTGTTTTTGTATGTGGGTAGTTCCTTGGCTGGGAATCGAACCCAGGCCGCAGCGTTGACAGCGCCAGCGCCGAAGCCTTAAGCCACTACACCACCAGGGAACTCCCTGCATTTATGGTTTTTGAGAGCTATATATGTTGAATAAATGCAGATCTAGTTCATTCCCTTTACACTGTTGTACAGACGTGAGCAAGTTACTTAAATTTTGGCCTCAGTTTCCCACCATTCATGGTCTGTTCCTCCAAAGTTCACTAAATTGTGTAACAGTAAGTATATCCTTCACAGCTTAGTCCTTGATTTTTCCTATATTTTTCCAAGGCTTCCTCAGAAAGTCTGTCTGGTTCCTCAGTGTTTTATTACCTTTTCTAATTTAAAAATTCCTAAATCTCCATCCTTGTGGCCAACCTTAACCAAACATAACCTCAATCCAAACTACCCCCAAAATACCTGCCCTAGGCTATTATCCTATCACTTGAAATGCATGATGTCTAAACTCTTGCACTGTCGAAAACTCAATGTGTCAAAAAGAAAAATTTATGGAGAATGATCTTAGAATAGTGGACGTGGAGGCAAGGAAACCTGTTAGTATGCTATTACTCTAACGGATCAAGATAGAAATGATGAGGGCCTGAATAGAGACAACAACCACATGGATGGAGAGAAGAAATAGATTTGAAAGCTATTTCAAACAAAGAACTGATGAACTTGGTGACCAAGGTGAGGAACAAGAAAGGAAAGGTCAAGATGACTCCAAGATACTTGGTTTGAGTGACTGAATGTCTTTGAGAGCATCATTCAATAAGCTAGGAATATCAGAGGGGATGATCATGCATCTGGTCTTAAAATGTTTAGTCAGAGGAGCCATCATGACATCAAGGGAAAGATCTATCAGTTAGCTGAATACAGGTCTAAAGTGGAGTAGGTGACCCAATTATAGATAGTGATAGATGAAAAGTGTGACATAAATTGACCTAATTGTGAAAGAAACTGACCTAAAATGGCACAGATTGGAAGAGGATCTAAGACAGAAAGAAAGAAATTTAAAATATATATATTACAAACATAAATCCATTACTTACCTTCTTCTTAATCTGGATCTCGTTCCAAGCCTCTCCAATTTTTATCAATGAATATACCTTTGCTTAAATATTTCCCACTCCTTTGACTCCGATATTTAGTTACGTCTTAGTGCAGTGGTGTAAAACCATGGATTCTGGAGCCATATTTCCTAGGATCAAAACCCTACTCCACTGCTTACTAGCTTTGTTGACCTCGGGCAAGTTACTTAACCACTTCTGTAATTCAGTTTTCCCATCTGTCAAATAGTACTTCAGAGGGTTGTTATGGGAAATGAAATTAATTTTTAAAGTAAATTACATTTAAAAATTAAGTTTATTTTTAAAAGAGATTAGAACACTGCCTGGAATGTGCTCTGCAAGCATTTGTTAGGTAAATAACCTAATAAAGCCTGTTAATTTTCTCTGTGAAATCCTTCACATGTCCTTTTCTCATTCTCATTGAAAACCAAACCTGTTGAGGACTCTGTTATTTCAATTATCGTCACCTCATCACCCTACTAAAATTGCTTTTTAAAAGGTCATTAATGATCTCTTAATAAAGAAATGCAATCTTTTTTTCCCCTTTCCCCCAAGAGTCTGCATAAATTGTCCCAGTGGACACTTCCCAAAAATCTCTTTTCTTGATTTCTGGGTTTTCTTGGTGGCTGGAATGCTGCACTTTTATACTTTACCCCTGATTTCTGTTTTTACTACTATACCAAACTACTACTAGCTTTAATTCCTCTTTCTGCTTCATAAATGCAACCATCCCCTCAAATTATTCCCTTTTTTTCTCAGCAATCCTTTCCTGAGGCCAACTATTCTCATGACTTCTACCTCTATGCTGATGACTCAAACCTTTACTTCTAGCCACAACATTCAGGCTGAGGTGTAGATTTGCACTTCAAGCTCTATACTGGACAGTTACATTAGACCTTTAATTCAACACATTAAAAAATAAATTTGTAATCTACACTAAGTTTACAATTTTATTGCTGATAGTGGCATCAATATTCTGCAAATATCAAAGGCCTAAAACCTAGGAATCACCTCTTTCATTCTCAACACCCAATTTATTAGTCTTGGCACCATTCACTACTGCAAACTTGCCTTCTTTCCAATAATATTGTCATAACTCCATTTTAGAACTTCCTTACCTCTCAGTAGGTTGATCTCATTACTCCTGCAAAAAAAATCTCCAATAAGGGTACCTAGACTATAGCCAGAGTCCAGGATTAGTTTATAGAAATTCCCATTCTATAGGCTGACCTCCAGAACAACATGCTTTCTACAGTGCATAGCTAACCATAGCAATCTCCTCTTCAAAACTCCTCAAAAACTATCCATTTCCTTTAAGAATGAAACTTTTTCACTGTCTGGACCTCTGTCTACTTTCCCAGCCTCATATCTCTTCTATGCTCAAGAGCCCGGCCCCGCCTTTTCTACTCTTCTTACACAATTTGTTCTCAGTCATTCTTTCACAGAATTGCAACTGTTCCTTTTGCCTGAAAAGCTCTTCTCCACCTTATCCTCTCCAAGCAGTTAATTCAGACGTCACTTTCTTTCTTCAGCCTTCCCAGCAGCTGCCCCTTAGGCAGTTCATACATACGTTACTGACACACATCCTAGGAGTACTTATTCGTTTATATCTGGATACCAAACTTGACCTTGAAAACTGGAACAGTAGTATCTTACGAATCCCCAGTGCCTGGCACAGCGCCAATAATATAAAAAGTGCTGTAGTCTATAGCCGATTTTCTGGAAACCTCGGCAAAAGGGTAACCTTATAGTGATTCTCGCCAGCTGGCACTGAGGCCTTGCCAGGGCCTCAGTTCTGGCACATTTTACAATCTGCCAGAGCCGGGCATCCAAGCCAACTGCTGGGCCTTCGGCTGGGGTCCCAGGAGGAGGTCCCTGGAGCATCCTTAAATTCCCCATTCCAGACTAGGGAAGGGAAAGGGGCGGGGCGCGGCGGGGGCTGGGCCAAGGGCTCCTTAAAAGTCGCCCCCCCCCCACTCCACCCACGGGCCTAGGCCAGCCCCTCGATCCCCATCCCAGTGCAGGTCCTGGCCAATCCAAGGCCCCAAAGGGGCTCCATCTTGAGAGACCCCGTACCCCTGCCCGGTGCTCCGGCCGCCTCCGAACTTACAGACCCAGGGGAAGGTCGCCGTCAGGATCCGGCACCGCCAGGAGCTCCGGCCCCTCGGGGCTCCGGAAAGGGGGAGGGGCAGGGAACCCGAGCCAAAGGGGTACCCAACGGAACCGGAAGGGCAGCCCTCCCCGGACAGAGACAACTTCCAGGTCCCATGGTCCTGTCCGCCAATCGGAAGGCTCGGTGGACGACGCGGCCGCGAGAGGGGCTTTCCGCGCCGTGGGCGTGGAGCAAGAGGGTGCCTGGGTCTCCTGCTGCGAGAGACTGCTTCCGCGACTTGAGGTGCTGCGGCTTCTTAACATCTGAGGCTCCAGTTTCTCAGCGGCTCCTCTGGAGCTGGGCCTCGACCGCCTGCTGCCTGCATAGGTTTGAAGGGCGCCTTCGCACTTAAGCCTTGGTAAGTCCCTCCCGCCTAGGGATGTGGACTCGCCGCGTTGGGCCCCTGAAAGCAGAAGGACGTTTACCCCTCCGGCTTTTGGATGTTGGTGTTTCCCAGGGATCTCGCATTCTCGTAGCTTCCGTTACCTCCAGAGTGCTGACCATTCACAAATTTCTCTCGTCAGCCCAGACACCTCATGAGCTCCAGGCTCGACTGCGTAGAAGACATCTCCAATTGATTGTCCCAGCGTTGATCTACCTTTTAATTATCTGAAGTTCATGTGCAGATCTGCTTTTTATCTCCTGTGGTCCTTGTATGGGTGAACCGCATCATTCATGAAGCTAGAGCCCTTTTCAAAACTCTCTTTGCCAATCCAATAGCTCACTAGGTTCTCCCTACTTGGGTGGGGATGGGGGGCGCTTTTTGTGGTAGAATACACATAGTATTTATTATTTTAATCATTTTTAAATGTAAAATTCGGTGGCATTAAATACATTAACAGTGTTGTGTAACCATCACCACTGTTATACCTAACTTTATTCTTTTGCATGTGGATAACATTTTGCTAGCACTATTTGTTGAAGAATGTCCATTACCCCATTGAATGGTTTTGGCATCTTTGTTGAAAATCAACTATGTGAGGATTTATTTCTGGACTCTATTCTATTACACTGCACTGTATGTCTGTTCTTATGCTAGTACCATAATGTTTTATGTAGCTTTGTAATAAATTTTGAAGTATGAGTCCTCCAACTTTATTATTTTTTGAGATTGTTTTGGCCCCTTGAAATTCCATATGCATTTGAGGATCAGCTTTTACATTTCTGAGAAAAAGGCTTTTATAATATTGATAGATTGTGTTGAATCTGTAGATTACTTTGGATAGAATAGACAACTTAATTTTAAGTCTTTCTGTCCATGAACACAAAATGTCTTCCATGTACTTAGGTTTTCATTAATTTCTTTCAGCAATCTTTTCCAGTTTTCAGGGTACTTAATTTTTTGAGCTATTATAAATAGAATTGCTTTCTTAATTTTCTTTTTTATATTGTTCACTGCTAATATGTAGAAATACCACTGGTTTTTGTGTGTTGCTCTTACACTTTGCAACATTGCTGAATTTGTTTATTAGCTCTAGTGGCTTTCTTGTGTATTCTTTGGAATTTTCTATTCTCATGATCATGTTGTCTGTGAATATAGTTTCACCCCTTTCTTTGTAATTTGGATACCTTATTTTTTCTTTTTGATTTTTTTGGGGGGCGAGGTAGTTCCCTGGCTGGGAATCGCACCCAGGCGGCGGGGTTGAGAGTGCCAAAGCCTGCCACTACACCACCGGGGAACCCTCCCCCTTTTCTTTTATTTTTAAATAGCTTTGGCTAGAACTTCCAGTACAATGTTGAATAGCAGCAGTGAAAGTGGGCATACTTGACTTCTTTGTGATCTTAGAGGGGAAGTTAAACTATTGAGTATTGTTAGCTGTGGGTTTTTCACATAAATACCTTTATTATGTTGAGGAATTTTCCCTCTATAACTAGTTTTCTGGGAGATCTTAACATAAAAAGGGATTGTATTCTGTCAAATGCCTTTTCTGCATCAATTGAGATGATCTTGCGTTTTTTTTCCCCTTCATTTTGTTAATGTGATATATAAGGGCTGTCAGGAAAAAATCCAGCCATAAATGCCTCTATTTTTTTATATTACATGGCTGGATACTTTCCATACAGCTCTCATATTACATTGATTGATTTTTATATTGAATCACCCTTGCATTTCTGGGATAAGTTCCACTTGGTTATAGTGAATAATCTTGTGGATTTGATTTGCTTATATGTTCTTGGGGATTTTTGCATCTATGTTTATTTAGAAGAGATATTGACCTGTAAGTTTTTCTTGTGATTTGTTTATCTGACTTTGGTATTGGGGTAATGAAGGCCTCATAGAATGAGTTAGTAAGCGTTCCCTCTTCTTCAATTTTTTGGAACAGTTTGAGAAGGATTGGTGTTAATTCTTCATTAAATGTTTGATATAATCCATTGACGAAATCATCTGGTGTGGGACTTTTCTTTATTGGGAGGTTTTTGGTTACTCACTCAAACTATTTATTATAGGTGTATTGAGATTTTCTATTTCTTCTTCAGTCAGTTTAGATAATTCATGTGTTTCAAGGAAATTGTCCATTATTTCCTAGGTTATTTAATTTGTTGGCATACCACGTTCATAGTATTCTTTTATAATTCTTTTTATCTCTGGAATGTCAAAAGTAATGTCCTCACTTTCATTTCTGATTTTAGTTATTTGCATGTTTTTTCATGTTTTTTTTGTCAATCTTGCTAAAGGTTTGTTGATCTTTTCAAAGAAACAACTTTAGTTTCATTGATTTGTCTGTTTTCCTGTTCTCTATTTTGTTTATCTCCATTATAATCTGTATTTTTTTCCTTCCTTTTGCTAGCTTTGGGTTTAGTTTGCTCTTTTCTTTCTAGTTTCTTAAGGTATAAAGTTAGAGTATTATTTTAGATTCCTTGTTTTTAAGGTAGCTATTTACAACTATAAATTTCTCTCTGACCACTGTGTTCCATGTATCCTGTAATTTTGGTATGTTGTATTATCATTTTCATTAATTTTTAAGTATATTCTAATTTCCCTTTGGGTTTCTACTGTGATCCATTGGTTGTTTAAGAGTGTATTTAGGGAGTTCCCTGATGGTGTAGTGGCTTAAGGCTTCGGCGCTGGCGCTGTCAGCGCTGCGGCCTGGGTTCAATTCCCAGTCAGGGAGCTACCCACATACCAAAAAGCAAAAAAAAAAAAAAAAAAAAAAAAAGAGTGTATTTAATTTCCACACATTTGTGAATTTTCCAATTTTCCTTTTGTTATTGATTTCTAACTTGATCCTATTGTAGTTGAAGAAGATACTTTGTATGATACTTATCTTTTTAAATCTGTTGAGACTTGTTTTATGGCCTAATCTGTGGCCTAACCTGGAGAATGTACCATGTGAACTGGAAAAGAATATATATCCTGTTGTTGTGTAGAATTTTCTTTATATGTCTGTTATGTATAGTTGGTTTATTGTGATGTTTAAGTTCTCTGTTTCCTAACTTCTATCAGGTTGTTCTATTCATTATTGAAGAGGGGTTTGAAATTTCAATTATTATTGTAGAACTCTTTATTCCTCCCTAATTCTGTCCATTTTTACTTAATGTATTTTGAGAACTTGTTGCTAGGTGTGTAACTATTTATAATTTTTATATAATCTTGCTTTATTGAACATTAATATGTAATGTCCTCCTTTGTCTCTTTTAACCTTTTTTTTTTCCCCATTTAAAGTCTATTTTGCATGATCTTAGTATAACCACCCATTTCTCTTTTGGTTACTATTTGCATGGAATATATATTTTTTTATCCTTTAACTTTCAACCTGCTCTACAGTGTGTCTCTTCTAGACTGCATATAGTTGAATCATGTTGGTTGTTTTTTTAAATCTATTCTGCCCATCTCTGTCTATTGATTAGAGAGTTTTAGCCATTTACATTTAAAGTAATTACTGATAAGGAAGAACTTATTTTTGCCTTTTTGCTATTTGTTTTCTATAGGCCTGATAGCTTTTGTGCTTTCATTCTCCTATAACTTCCTTCTTCTGTTTATTTGATTTTTGTAGTGCAATGTTTGGATTCACTTCTCTTTTCCTTCTGTGTATTTTCTGTATATTTTCTTTGTGATTCTTTTGTTTTTTGTTTTGTTTTTGTTTTTGTTTTTGTTTTTGTATGTGGGTAGTTCCCTGGCTGGGAATTGAACCCAAGCTGCAGCACTGACAGCACCAGCACTGAAGCCTTAAGCCACTACACCACCAGGGAACTCCCTTCTTTGTGATTCTTGTGAGAATTACATTTAACAGCCAAAAATTAAAACAATTTAATTGAATTGATACCAATTTTAGTACCATACAAAAGTTCCTCCTATACAACTCTGCCCCTCTTCCTGTTATTGATGTCAAAGATTACATCTTTAAACATTTAGTGCCCAATTATATAGATTAGTATTTCTATGAATTGTCTTAAATCATGGAGAAATTCAAAAGTAGATTTACAAACCGTAATTACAGTGATGCTTGCTTTTATAATTGTCCATATATTAATCTTGGGCAGAGATCTTTATTTTTTCATATGGTTTCTAGTTACTGTCAAGTGTCTTATGCCAATCTGAAGGATTCCCCTTAGCATTTCTTGAAGGGCAGTTTAATGGTAATGAACTCCCTTGACTTGTAAAATTGGGGAGTGTGTTAATTTCTCCCACATTTTTGAAAGACAGTTTTGCTGGATGTAGAATTCTCTGGGAAACAGTTTCTTTTCTTTCAGCATTTTGAATATTATACACCATTGCCTTCTGGCCTCCAAGGTTTAAGAGAAATTGTCTGATAATCTTATGGAGGATCCCTTCTATGTGATTAGTTATTTTCTCTTTTGCTGCTTTCAGGATTCTTTCTTTGGCTTTTTACAGTTTGATAATTATTCTTCCTCTACTTTCTCTCTTCTTCTCCTGGGACTCCCGCACAGGTATGTTGTTTCTCTAGATTCCTTAGGTTCTATTCTTCATACTTTTTTTTGTTTGTTTGTTTCTCAGATGGAGTAGGAAGCACAAGGAATCCATCTCTCCACCTAGAAAACAGTTGCATTGGCAGAAACTAAAGTTAACTATTTTGGAACTCTGGAGTCTATTTGAAAACTTGCATCTTCCAGGGGAAAGCTGGATTGGTAAATTGAGGTTAAATCCAGTCAATGTCAGACTTTAGTATGATAGCACCTACACATCTCCTACCCCTCCCATCTGCGGCAGGCAGCTATGTTTACATTCAGGTGCACTGGATCCAGGGTGGGAAATAAGAACCTTGTTCTTCAAATACTGGGGTTCTGTGTTCTCATTACTGATTGCTGCTTTTGAGTTTTCAGGTGTAAGCGCAGAGGCTGGTTGTCATTGTTTCAACCCCTCTCAGGTGTACTAGCTTCCAGGGATTTAAAGGAGCATCTGTTTTGATTTGGATGTTTTTTTCCTCTTTATTCCATTTGGGAGCCAGACATTTAAGGATTAGGACATTGAAAGCAACCAGTTCCATGAGTGAAAATTGAAAGCCACTACTTGTTAACTAGAGAGTGATACAGGCTCAGAAAAGACCTGAGAAAACCTCAGGCTTTCACCTCAGATTGATCCAGATTCCTGACACAGGGACACCTTTCAACAACAACAACAACAACAACAACAACAACAATAGCAGCAGCAAACCCAAGGTAAGAATTGCAAGGCATACAAAGAAACAGGAAGTATGGCCTTTTCAAAAGAACCAAATAAGTAAACAGAAACCATTTCTGAGAAACTTTATATGTTACACTTACTAGGCAAGACTTTAAAACAATATCATTATTGAAAAGCAGGAAGGCTGTCCAGAAAGTATCCAACCATGCAATAGGAAAAGTAGAGGCATTTATGACTGGATTTTTTCTGGACAGTCCTCATATAATGACTGAAATGAAAAATTCACTAGAAGGGTTAAAAAATCAAATCTGAGTAGGCAGAATAAAGAATCAATGAACTTAAAGGTATTTTTTTTTTAAATACCTTTCAAACCCTGTTCCTTTTTCCCTTTCCTTCTGCCCCAGTTCAGGCCTTCCTGATCTTACACAGCCTCCAAACTGTTTTATGTATCCCTTATTTTGCCTTCTGTACTCCTACCAGAACGATCTTTTGAAAAACCCCAACCTGATACTGACACTATCCTTAGAAACCTCTAAGACCACCCATGTGTTTATAGATTGAACTTCATTTTCTTTATTATAGCTCCAGCTAACTACATTCTGGCTCCAGCTAACTACACTTTATCTCAGAGCAGTTCCATATTCCATTCACACACCCTAAGCATATGTTCTAAGCTACAAAAAAACATGCTATAAAAAGTTGAGCATATTTGTAAACCAAAATTACTTTCTGTAGTTGGCTAAGATATTAGGCTATATGGCATTAGTCAGCATTGAAATAGACTATGTAAAGTCTATTTAAAAATTGAACTCCCAAATAAAAATTGTATGTCATCACTAACACAGTTATAAACATTGCATCACTATAGTATTATATCTAATGTAATAAAACATGAAGTATAACATATCACTTACGGTGTGTGCTAGCCTGAAATGTTTGGCTTTACTACATTGAGCCTTGAGATGTAACTTCCAGTTTCTTGGAAGTACAAGGTCTAGAGGAATAAACTTGGTGACCTCTTGGGGAAGCAAATATTCAGATCCAGAAGGTGGGACATTTGTGCTTAAAGTAGCCAGTGTCTTTTAATTTTTTTTCTTAAGTGCTAGATTAAAATATACTTAGGGTCATAACAACCAGATGTAATGTGTGGCCCTGGATTTGATACTAACTTGGGAAAAGTAGCTGTTAAAAAATATATTGCAGTCAACAGAAAATTTGATTATAGTTAGGTATTAAATGATAGGAAAATTTACTGAAACATTACTGATTTGGGAAAGAGAGCTGCAAAATATTGTTAGGTTGATAGAAAATTTGAATATGATCTAAGAATTAGATGAGAAGTAAAGTTACTGAAATAATAACAGATGTTGAATAAAGTAGATTTCTATACTGTTTAATTTCATTTTGAAAAAACAGTATGTTGATACACAAAGGATATGCATTAGGTATTAACACTGCTGTTTGGAATGTGATGTTTTTATTTTTAATTTTAGCTTGTCTGTATTTTCTATTTTCTCCAAGGCATTTGACACTGATTCTGTTACAAAATTTTGTTTTAAAAATTTATGTTAAGGTTTACATACATATTTAAGGTATACATTTGAATCAAGAAATACATGAAATGTATGGTCACCAACATATTAAGTTATTTGGTCATGGTGTCAGGAATTCAGTGCATTTTACTTTCTTAATATTATACTATATTACTTGAATACTTTTAAATGGGCATGTATTATTATTATTATTATTATAAGAGTGTATAAGGAGAAGAGGAGCAAGCTGTTTTCCTGCAAGAGTTCAGCAAGGCTATTGCAGTAGATCACAAAGAGGAATGCAACAGAGTACAACTCATTTGCTTTTTCTTTGGTTGATTTGGATGCAATAAACCCAGGAAAACCTTGGGAATGACTCATTCACTAGAAAAAGAGCATATGCTATATGAATAAAGGATTATTTTATAAATTACCAAGACTTCATTCAGTAGCACCTTTAATAATTTTTATTTCCAGCTACATTGTTAAGTTTATTCAGGACAGGGACTTTAAACTTCATTATATTGCTGTTGCTCTGTACATCACTATTGATTTTTAAATAAAATCCCAGCCATATTTTCGAGTAACACTGCAACAACCTTGTTCATTTCTGCCCTGTTCGGTGTGTCTCAATCTCAAAGTAGCTGTGTTGTCGCCAGTGGCTCTTGGATTTGGGATTCAGAAGTCTTACTTCTAGACTGGATTCTGTAATTTAGACGGACTTCTTTATAAACACAAGAAAAATAATATTTTCACGTTTGTGGTAAAGCCAGATGATACAGCCAGGACCTATCACAATCCCTGGGACATTGTGCGCCCTCAAAAGCCAGGTCAGCCGAGTAACACTGTTAAGAGCTGCTTTTGTAGAAGCACTCAACGAGAAAAGGTGAGCAGAGGATTCCTTGCTCTAGCACCGGTGCGCCCTCTTAGGCTCAACAGGTGCTATTCAGCCTGCCCCTCCCTCCAGTCCTTTCAGTCACCAGTGCAGTGACATATACACTGCCTGAGCTCGACGCTGTGTGTACCGCCTAGTGTACATTCCGCGCAGGCGTAGACTCCTGAGGCGGGCTAAAAGCCCAGAAGAGGTTTCGAAGAGAGGAAGTGTGCGCTCACTGCCTATTGTTGGGCCAATGGGGCGGCGCGGCCTAGCCACAAGCCTATGAGATGGGGCAGGAGGCGGGCAGAGGGCGGAAGGAGCCGCTCTCACGTGAGTAGGGGGCGGGGAGGACGGGGGGTAGGGCGGCTGGGGAGGCCCAGGCAGCGAAGCCTCCGGGACGGCGGGCGGCGGCGGCGGCGGCGGCGGAGGAGGAGGAGGAGGAGACGGCGGGTCGGGTAGGGCTGCGCTTCCCCTCCTTCTCCTCCCACCTCCCTTCCACCAAGCTTGGGGGGGAATCCTCTGACGGCCTCCGCGGGGAGCCAAGCTGTGTTCTCATCCCACGGGGCTGGGCCAGCGAAACTGCGCTCAGCTCCCTAGATGAGCGGGTTTCTAAGGGGAGCTGTGATTGGGGGGAGGGGGAGCTACAGCTGAGGGGAGAGGACGCATGCGCAGGTGGGAAAGCTCCCGGAGCCCCTGCCCAAACCGGTTCACCCTGTCTGGGTGGGTGGGTGTCTGTCTGCGGAGTCCTGTACTTGGGGCTGTCCCTGTGGCCCCCCCTGCAAAGCCGGTTTATCTTTTGACTTTCGTGTATTGGGCCAGGTCTTGTTTGGGAATCTGACCGCTCCCTCCGCCTCAGTTTCTCCTCATGGCCCGCTGGGCCTGTATCTGATTTAGGCTGCTTTCCCGAGCTGCGCCTAATTTGAAAGACTGGCTTTCTTTGGTGTAGGTCGGCCGTGTGGTGTTGGCCTTACCGTCTCATTTTCCCCGCCTGCAGTTAATTAAAGTGTCCCCGGCATCCCACTTTCCCCATCTACTCTAAATATTTGCCCCCAATACCTTGTTGCTGTCTTGATTCTCAACAGCCGTGAGGATTTTCGGTGTTGAGCCAGGGAATAACCCGACTTCCTGGAGTTCGCTGTCCATTGCCTGGTAGTACTTTGGGCCGTAACATTCAGACAATTAACCATCTGCAGCTGCTTTACAAGCGTCTACTTCACACTGGGGTTACTCGGGTGGATTTCTTCAATTTATTTTGGAAGTAAATGTCTTACGGGTGTGTGTGAAGTGATCAGGCTTCTGGTGCTCACACTGCTAGTTCTCCGTTAGTTTAAAATCCAGTCCTAATTTTAATGTGGGACCTGTTAGCTTTTGTCATTTTTATCAATGGAAAAAACTCAGAGACAGGGTTTCACAATTCATTTGATATTTCCATTTCAGTAAACATCTGTATTCACATATGTGTCACTGGAATAGTAAGTCCTGAGTGTGTGCTTCCAGCTGCTTTGTTTATTTAGGAAGTAAAAAACAATGGAGGGTGAATTGAACTGTGTTACATTAAACTGATGTTTGAAAAGTAGTTGGGAAAAAAGCTTAAGTACTAAGGAAGTACATGTTCAATATATTTTTTTAAACAAAGGATCTATTGGCCTTAATTCAAGTGTTTTAGATATATATTGAAGTCTTTTAAGTGGGTTTTACTAAAATTGCAAATGAAGGGAGAGAGTTCTTTATGATCCTTCTTTGTAGGTCTAAGTTTACATTAATAAAATTTGAATCCATGATTGATTTGTATTAATTGGTAACATGAAATTGCATGTAGCTTCAATACAAATTATTAACTCAAATTCGTAAATATAACTGTTATGTTTGTACACTTTTTGTTTTAGTTTTATAACTCATTTTACAGTTAATTAACCCATTGGTTTAAGATGTGGATACAGGTATTTGTTTCTATAGGTAACCTATCAGCTATAGGCATTTTGGCATTTTTGGCATAGTGTTCTATTAGTTTACAAGTGCTTAATCTGGGCTTAATGGTAATTTAGTGAGACTGAAAGTGAAGACACCTGCTTCCTATCTTTTTTACTGCATATTGAAAGAAGTACATTGTGCATATTATCTGCATGAGGAGACATGATTTTCACAAATATATTTCAACTTTACAGCCCAGATTTTTAAAAGAAGTCATTGTCTTTTATTGAGTATATTCCCAGCTACACTTTACAGCCTAGATTCTTTTAAAGAAACCATTGTCTTTTACTAAGCATGTTTCCAGCTAAAAGGAAGCCTACTTTGAAGGTCTTATCATTTTACAGTAATTGTTTTAACCAGTGACCTTTGAGTACAGGCTTCAGAAAATAATTCGTTTAAATTGGTGCTGCCGTTGAGTGTCTTTCTAGACACCAGTGTGCAGGGGTTCTGACATAGGCTGCCCATAACATTATCTTTGTAGTTTTCAATATAATCAGATATAATTAGCCTTCTTAAGCAAGTGAAACAAATGAAAATAAAACTCTTAAATAATCTTTCTTGGAGATAGAACTCAAATGTTAAAGAAGTGCTAATTTAACGAACATACATAAAACAGGTGGGCGTGACATTTGGGTGCTTTGTAATTGCCTTGTGTTAGTGGTTTTCTGTAGTTTGATCTTAAGAACAAAGATCGAAGACTAAGGACTCAATGTCCATTGGTATACATGAAAAAAATATGAATTTAACAGCTGTTTCTTTTCTACAATAATCTGGTTACCTTTTTCTGTCCCTCCTCTTTTTCTAATTATCCTGAGATCATTATTCTTTAGGAAACTTGTAAGTCAAAACAATACTAGGTAGACGTTTAAACTTACATTGTAACCACTCTTGTTGATTATAACATCCTTGTTTCTCATCCTGTCTGGCCAAATTTGACACTTTGTAAGTCATGAATACTTTAGTTATAGAATTTAGCCTGGAAGTTTTTCTCTTTTTAAAGCAACCATAATACTCTGAGGTGGTCATCAGTGAGAAGTTTTTGAAGATTATATTTATCATAGTGGAGTTCTGTAAGGCCTCACTACTCCACCCCCAATCCCTTTTTCTATGGATCATTAAATAGTAAAAACTTGTTTTTAAGTTCATGTGTGACATTAAATAGTATATATTAGGTTGGCTCTAAAACAAGCTTGTCCAACCCATGGCCCCCATGTACCCAGGACACCTTTGAATGCAGCCCAACACAAATTCCTAAACTTTCTTAAAATACTATGAAAATTATGCACAGGACTTTTTTTTTCCTCTTTTTTTTTTTTTTCTCATCAACTGTCGTTAATGTATTTTATTATTAGAGGTCCAAGACAATTCTTCCAATGTGGCCCAGGGAAGCAACAAGATTGGACACCCCTGCTCTAAAACATGCGAAGTTTATCTTGTGTTGTTATGCTGCTAAACTTGGAGGTTTACACCTCTCTAAGAGTTAATGCATGATTATGTATCTCCAATTAAGGTTGCATCATCTTTAATGTTATAAATCACTACTCCTTAGGATCTGTTTATCTTTGTGGCAATACATTTTTCTTCATAGTAAAATCTGGTATCTCTTAAGATACATTAGCAAGTTCTTGTGGCAATGTTAACAAACTGTTATTGTTTCTTAAAGCTTAACAGTAATTTGACTATTTTGAAAATTTCTTTTTCCCATTTTTCTTATTTATACATTTTGGTAATTATAACCATAAATCTGTGGTTATAATCTTGTTTTCCATTTTCTGAGGGTGGTCTTTGTATCAGGAAAAGCAATTGATATGTAGAATCTTTCTTTAGGAACATATGTTAAATATCAAGGGTATTAAGAGACAGCATTCAAGGCTAAATTGGATTAAATGTTGGGTATTTGTATAATACTACTGTAGGGAAGAGCCATGAGTTAATCATTTTAATATTTTTGCTGTAGAGTAATAAACTCCATATGCCTTTGAACTATGCTGATAAACAGATTCTGGCAGTGCAAGAGTAGGAACATGTCATGTAAATAAATCCCCTTTGCTGTGACACATGATTATCTTTGAAATAGACCTGATATATCTGCAGAAGAGAAATGGTTATGTCTTTACTGTACTTACCTGTTTAATTATCTGAAGAAAAAAATCTGACTTCTAAAATTTTTCTCTAGCAGAAATTCTTATTTTTTATATTTTTCTTATGGTTGTGAGAAAAGATCTTTTCAAATAGGTTTAAAAACATTTGTGGAACTTATTTAAATATTTGTGAATTTTTAAAAATCTCCATCATGCCTATTTCAGTGCTGTGAATGAAGGTGCTTAGAAAATGTTAATTGCCCACGCTTGTCAGGTGTCCCCCATCCTTGTGTAACTATGGACCAGGGCCTTCTTATATCAGAAGATGCAGAAAACGTGTGTGTTTTCTGCTAGACATTCGTGGTTTGCCTATACACATTCCCCTGAAAATCAGAGATCATAGGAGAAACCATACTTACTGCATTTATCTTAGGCTTTGGTTATCTATTAAATTTGCCAGCTTGGCATTAAATTCACTCATAGTTTCAGGAGAAATGAATAATATAATTGTTTCAGATCTACATGTAGACAGTTTGATATTCTAAATGGGATGATATTCTTCACTATGGATGAGAAGGAACATGTGACTAATTTCCTAAAAGGAAAAAGTTTTTGGATGATCCTGCATTGCTCAAAAATACTCAATTTTGTATTTATAAAAGACAATGTAAATTATATTAAGCTTTAAACATCCATGTCAGAAAAAGTAAAGACAAGGTTACTTAAAAAAAAATCTATACTAGGGAGGTCAGAAATGTAGTCTGATCTTGTAAATGAAGTGTTGCATTAGTATTAAGCTAACTTTTCCTGTGTTCCCAGAGATAGGTTTCTATTGTAGAAATGGCATCCAAATAATTTAAATATTTAGTTTCAGAGATACTGTGTTGAAGTGAAGCATACCTAGAGTTCTGGAAAAAATTAAACTGCTGTTTCCTGAAATATCCAAGGGAACATGGGGAAACCACATATGTTTTTGTTGGTTTTTTTTTTTTCAGGTGTCAACAGTATTGCACTTAACATAGCATTAAATGAGTTGTTTCAGTTGTATTTCATCACCTCTTCTTACATCTTGTACCTTTAATTAGTGGTATCAGGATATAGAGAGGAGAGTGTAAAATTTGAAATCAGAAAGTTATTGATATCCCAAGCCTTGCACTTACTGAGAATATGACTGAAGTAAGCTGCTTCATGACACTTATACTCAATTTCTTCATTTTAAAAGATGGAACTAACATCATGGATTAGGACTGGAAAGCACTAGGCATTCCCCCGCCCCACTTCCTTTCTGGATACTCTCATTAATGAAAGGGTTCAGTCCCCTCATTTTACATAGGAGAAAACCAAAGCTGCAACGTCTTCCACTTGGCGTCAAAAAGGACCAAGAAGTTCAGCTCTCAGTTGGTTTTTTTATGTTATACCAGACTTCATGTTAAAAAATCTTAACTTAAGCTTGTTTACTCATGAGAAAATGAAAAATAACTGAAAACATTGGCTGTCTTCTTTAGGTACTTTGCTATATTGATTTTTGTGAGTTTTATTCTAAAGATCTTACTAAGTTACAGTCTTTAAAAACTTTTATTGGCCAATGAATGGATAAACAAAATATGATACATACAATGGAATGTTGTTCAACCTTAAAAAGGAAATTCTGACACATGCTACAACAGACATACTTTGAAGACATTAGGCTAAGTGAAATTAGCTAGCCACTAAAGGAAAAATATTGGTATGATTCCACTACTTATGTGAGGTACCTGCAGTATGCAAATCCTTAGAGACAGAAAGTAGAATGTTGGTTGCCTGGGGGAATGGGAGTTACTATTTAATGGGTACAGAGTTTCAGCTGAAGAAGATGAAGAAGTTAGATGAATGGTGGGATGGTGGCACAACAGTGTGACTGTACTTATTGCCATAGACTATTTAAAAATGGGTAAAATGGTAAATGTTATGTAGATTTAATCAAATTTGAGAATATTAAAACTTAAAATCTTTTTAAAAATTAAACTAAAAAAACTTACAAATTTCTTTATTGTTATTATTAAAGTGTCTTTTTTAGTTCATTTGGAATTAAACTAAAGGAGTCACTTCATAGTTTAAAGAAGTAAATTGTCATATGCATTGTAGGTTAAATTTTCTTAAGCATGACTTTTAGATAAGCTGATTTTTCTTCCCTTTAAGTGCTTTAGGGCCAAGATGAGTAAGTTTTGTTTTTGCTTTTTTAAACTAAGCTGAAACTATTCGAAGGCTTAAATTAGTATAGTTCTCTTAGCTCACTAAAATAATTCAAAGAAACAGCTCCCAAATTCAGAGTCAGACTTGAACAAAGACACATCTATTGTTTAGCAATTAGTAGTGGTGGAAAGGAATTTATTTTTTATAAAGAAAGGATAATTTTCCATTGAGTTTTGTTAGATTTGTCCCACCCTTCCCATAGATAGGCTGTGAGAAATTAATATGAAAACCAATATAGGGAAAACAAACTTCAGAGCCAGGAAAAAAAAAAGAAAAATTGAGATAATATAATGTGATTTTTAAAAATACTGTAACTTCTTTGAACTTTGCTTGATTAATTTTAAAGGGCTACACACAGGAATTGGCTGGCAGTTCTTTGAAAATAGATTCTTTTGCTACTTCCTGTCTTGTTCTGAACAGAGAGTAATCTTAATCTATGTTTTAGAGGCTAAAACTGGGAGGAGCATAGAGGAAGGATTGGAATGGGGAGAGAATGGAGACAGGAACACCAAGGAGAAGAAATGCATTTCAGAAAAGGACAGAGGCATCTAGATACTTGCATTTGGATTTAAGCAAATTATTGGACCAATCTAGCCTCTTGTCTGTCATAATGAAGTTAGTACCTGGCAAGGTACTAACTGGCAAGGTTAGGGTAAAGCTTCTTAGTACCATGTTGGGTATAAAGGCAGAACTCAGAAACTAGTAAGTATTATTGTCTCTTTAGATTTAGCAAGGTGATTTGAGTATCCCCCTTAAGATTCCCTAAAGCAGTACTCATTTGCTCACTGGTTAAGTGCAGCAGAAATTATGGGGATTGGGAAGGAAGAAATAAGAGAGTATTTTGGTCCAGAGGGAATCCAGTGTATGTTTTGTGGCTCAGTGTTTACTGATTTTGGCTGTGACAGTTGGGAAGATAATGAAGAGTCAGGCACACTCAAGGGTGATTCTTTCTGAGTCTCTTTATCCCAGTCATCATCCATATCTACTTCCCCAATTACATGCCTGTAGCATGGCATACAAGGTCTGACAGTAAAGTTTGTGAACTCATCCTAGAAAAAGTGCTCTGTACCTCATTGCAGAGTATCACCTCAGTCACCTTTGAAGTCCTCCCCTTGGGAACCTATGCACTGATGCCAGCACCTAGTCCACCTTTCAAAGCAGTTTTGGAACCTTTTTTTTTTTTTTTTTTTTTGGAATGGCCAACAGAGCTGTCCTCATTACCCTAATGTCCTAAATGTCATCAAAATGTCTTCCTTTCAATTATTTCCTTTATCTTTGGGTAAAAGAAATAGTCACTGGAAGCCAGATCGGTTGAGTCGGGAGGGTGTTCCAATACAGTTATTTGTGTACTGACTAAAAGCTCCCTCACAGACAGTGCTGTGTGAGCTGGTGCAGTGTGGTGATGCAAGAGCCGTGAGTTGTTAGTGAAAAGTTCAGGTTGTTTTTGTCTAACTTTTTTTGCGCAGCCTTTTCAGCACTTCCAAATAGTAAACTTGGTTGACTGTCCAGTTGGTACAAATTCATAGTGAGCAATACCGGTGATATCAAAAAACGGTTAGCCACATCGTTTTAACTCTTGATTTGGACTTAAAGAACTGGCTGACTTCTATTTTGCACTTTGATGCTTTGTTCCACCGTTGTATTGGTATACCCATGTTTTGTCACCAGTGATAACACAACCCAAAAATCTTGCTTCTCCAAAAGGTTTTGGCAAACTTTGACTCTCCTTTGCTTGTTCATTGGTGAGCTCCTTCAGGACCATTTTTGCACACACCTTTCTTGAGATTTTCAGCTACGATTTTCCAGCTTGGTCTGCTATGCTTCTCACAGTCAGCTGACAATTTTTACTTACAATTCAACAAATTTTTGCACAGTTTTCAACAATTCTTGTTACTGTCAACCTTGACCTTGCATCATCAGTGACACTTTCTCTTCCCTCAGAAAAACCTTTAATCCATTATCTGTGTTTTCTTCATGGCATTATGCCCATAAACTTGGACTAACATGTCCCTGATTTCACTTCCACTCTTGACAAGCTTAACAAGAAATTTAATTTAATTGTTTGTTGCTCTAATTCAAGCTCTGACATTCTTGCGATGGCACACAAAAACATGGAATTATAATGAATGCCACTCAGCAAGACACCGCCACATATCGACATGAACACAGCTGTGAGACACAGATATGCCAAGGTTATGAATCCTTACCAACTTGTTTGTACAGTGCTGCCAATGTAAGCCTATGGTGGCGGATTCGTGAACTTCATCGTCATACCTCATATTTGTCGCTACTTAGACTTTGTCAGTTAAACACTGATGAAAGAGTTTTATTCAACCAATCAGATTTTATCGAGTACTGCCAGTAGGCAAGGATATGAAGGTAATATGAGTAAAACCTAAGAGCCATGTCCCCAAGTTGTCAAAGGGTCTGTGTGCACATTGTATTCCCAGCATTTACCGTGGTGGTTCATACTTATCAATTGTTTCTGGAATGAATGATCATTCAGTAGAGTGGATAGTAACATTTTACTGTGTGATTAATACTATATTGACTCCAGATTTTGAAGAACTAATATAAAGAGTTGGAATTTTTTCTGTTTTTTGATCAGGAGCAATCAGAGGTTTGAGGAAGGGGTGGGATGTATGATCAGATCTGAATTTTAGAAATTAACTGACTGTGAGACCGTGTTAACCAAAGACTAGAGAGAATCTAGAAAGGGAGACTTACATTGTAGCTAAGTAGAAAGAGAATGAATTATGCACAAGTTGGTTAACATGAATGATAGAGAAAAAGGAATAGATTTGTGATACATGTTTTGAAACTAAAACCCATTGGAATTCCAAGGGAAAATGAGAAAAGGAGTCAGGGATTTTTTTTGACATTTCTGTCTTGGATCAGTAGTTGTTAACCAGGCTAGAAAAACTATATGCTTTTGTGACAAAATACTGCTTTGGCCATGTGGAATTGATTTTGAGATGGCCATGGGACACATAGCAGAGACCTCCTGTGTATTTTCATAACATACTTTGCATACCGTTATTGTACCAAGCACTATACTGTATTGTATTGTAATTACTTGTTTACTTACCTTTTTCTCTGTCACTTTAAGCTTGTCAGAGGTAAAGAAAAGTTATAAACACATGAGCTCATGAGTTAGCCAGGGGAAATACTGGAAAAAGAAGGGGGACAGTATGGAATCCAAAGACTGGGCAGGAGACAAGGAACCTATATGGCAGCTGAGAAAAGATAGTCCCAAGTAGAAAATGGAAGCAAAAAGGTAAGAATTTCAGAGTAAGAAAATGGATAACATTTTCATTTATTTCAGCTGATAGAAGTGAGGTGAGACCTGAAAAGAATTCTTTGGGTTTTGAATTGTGTTGATTTTTAGAAGAAGTTCAGTGAGGGTTTATGAGAGGTAAGGGAGCTGTATTTTTGAGAGGAACTAGAGTGGGGAATCCCATTGAAGTGGTAGTGGTGGAGGCAGTTAATACTACTCCTTCAGGAAGAAAGAGTTTCAAGAAAATCAAGGAAACAAAGATGAACCAGAGCCCTGGACTAGTGGCTAGTCTAGCACATTTTATTTGTCTCAAACGTGTCAAGTCCGGTTACGAGTATCACTCACACCTCTTTTATCAAGTTAGGTAGGTCACTTAATGGGAGGTGATTTGTACCTCTCCTAATTGCACGTTGGCAAATCCATCCCACTGCAAGTTCACTGTTTGTGTTACTACTCTGAATGATGTTAGCATCTAGAAACAATACAAATATCCAATAGTATTCTTTCCGATTAAAAATAAAGTTCGGGGGGGGGGTGATAAATAATAAATAAATAGTTCTGATATTTATTTATTTATTTTTTGCGGGGTAGTGGGAATCGAACCTAGGCCGTGGCGTTGAGAGCGCCAAAACCTAGCCACTACACCACCAGGGAACCCCAAAGTTCTAATTTTTAAATAGTAAACACTGATTCTCCAGGAGTCACCTGCTTTCAAAGAACTGTATGAAGAGCTTTTCTCATAGACAGTTCTTTTTCATTTCACTCTGAATTAGCTCAGTCTGTAGCATGTTAGGGGAGATTGAGAATGAAAATCAGTCTTCATTTGGCAAGAGTGAGATGCATTATTTGCTAAGATCTTGGCGAGAGTGTAAATTTATCACTTAAGACTCAGGAATGAATTTGGGTAAAAGTTGATGAAGAGTTTTAATATCATGAGACCAGCTTTCAATCAGAAAATTCTCGTGGTGTGTTTTATGTGTCAGTAAGTATAAAAGTAACATTGAACTTTTGGGTTTGATGCAGGAGTCTGCATAATTAAACAAAATTAACTATCATTTTAAGTGACTTGACTTGTTAAAGGAGATATAGAGAAGGAAACATCCCTGAACTTGTACTTGCCAACTTGGTCCTGTTGGTGACTGGATCGGTTATGAGAGTCTAGATTCATCACTTGTATAAAAGAAGGAAACAAACTGAATACTTACAAAAACCAGGGTGTTTGTTATCTTATTTAAAATGGAATAAAAATCCTTTCTCTATCTTACAGAATTGTCAGGGTGATAAAGTGAGATAAAGAATGTGTATGTTTTAATAATTTGTAAAGTATTATACAAAGATATGACAGTTTTATTCATTCAGTGTGTTCCTTTGCATTTATTTAGATATAAACAAATTAGAATGTGGAATTAGGAAAGCTATATATTTTTGCCCTAATAGTGTGTTTCCTAAATTGAATTGCCTAAATCAGTTGATGCTTTCTAATTCTCTTAAAATTGGAAGTTAGTTTTTGAAAAGTATAAGTATTTGGCTTATAATTGTCTGTGTGTTGGTAAATTATATATATATATATATATGTATTATATAAGTATATGTATATTTCTTAGTAATTTTTATGACTCTCTGAGGCAGGTGGCACACCATTTTCACTTATGGAAACTGAGGCTCAGTGTGACCAAGCTCACATTATTACTAAGTAGTAGAATCAGTATTCTGATTTCGGATTTCCCTAACTAAGTGTGCTTACCATCACAAATAACGACTTGTCTTTTTATGGTCAGTCTGTAAAAGGTGGGTGCCTCTTGCTTTTTTTCATCTTTGCCATTTATCCTATTTCTTTATCAACTATTCGAGCACCTCCTATATGCCAGGCATTGTTCCTGGTGCTAAGGATACACCAGTTACTCAGACAGACAAAAACCCCTGCCTTCATGGATCTTGGGTTCTAGCTTACGTGACACTTAACAACAAATGATTAAAGTGTAAAGTGTGTCAAAGATGATAGGTGGTATAGAGAAAAAGGTGGGAAGAGGGATAGAAGTTAAGGGTGTTTGAGGAGGAAGTTTGTACTTTGTTGTCTGTGAAAAATTAAAATTACAGTCCAAAGGATGAAGAATTAGAGTAGGTGGCTTCTTGTGGTAACTGATGTTAAGTAGGGATTAAAAACAAAATTAGACTTTATGGTCTCAAGGCAGAGGTGGTGAATACTCTAGAATTTTGCCAAGAATATCCCAAGTTCTGAGGTACCTCTTTATTGTTTAGGGCAGGGAAGTGGTGGTAGGTGTTAACCAGGTCCCTTGGAGCTCATGGGCTCCTCCTTCACTTCTGCCTCTTCAGGCCAGAGAAGGAGAGACTTATTGTATAACTGTTCCTATCCTGCTTAGTGTTTTGATAAACCTCTGTGCCACTGAGTAATTGAGTTGCTTTCAGGTGCCAAAACAAACAGTAAAGTAGCGTATTAAGTGTGTTTTCCTATCACTTCCTTCAAAGAAAACTTTGAATCTGCCAAATCCTCTCAGTTCCGGGGTTCCCTGGGGATGTAGTGGCTAGGCTTCAGTGCTCTCAATGCCATGGTCTGGGTTCAAGTCCCAGCCAGGAAACTAACCCCCCCCCAAAAAAAAAAAATTCTCTCAGTTCCATATTGTAAATGTGTACTAAAATATATTATTTTTTTCTTCATCTTTTTTTTTTTTTTTTTTTTTGGTTGGTTCCTTGGCTGGGACTCGAACCCAGGTCACAGCATTGAGAGCACCGAAGCCTAGCCACTACACCACCAGGGAACCCCAAGTATATTGTTTTTGAGTCTAGAGTATTATAGAAAGTCCTCAATGTCTCTGAGCTTATTTATAGCTTTAGAGGATTCCCAGGCCCTCTGTTATCCTACTATTAGTCACATTTTAAAAAATGAAAAAACTGATTAAACTCAAAAACATTACCTAAAGTATACATTCTAAAAAAGATAAAGACTCCTTTACCCAATACTGCATGTTTTGGGAAAGGACCCAAATTTATGGCATTGGAAAGGCATCATAATCTGTTGGAAAGAACATAGATAGCCTCTAGAATCATAGGTGATAACTGGGTTCAGTTTTGGCTTTGCCTCTAACCAGTTACATTACAACAATTACCTTGAACAAGTTATACCATCTCTCTAAGCCTTAGTTTCCTCATCTGCAAAATACGTTGTGATGATTAAATTAGGACACACCAGCAAATTGTAATGTAATGTAATAGGTATTATAATACACAGTGCTATGGAAACAGAAATAAGGCAAGTAATTCATTTGACTCTGGGGTAAAAATGGGCAGGCTACTAGGAAAGGGAGTGCTAGATCCTGAAAAGGACGAGTTGGAGTTGATGGAGTACAGAGGCAAGGAAAACACTTTAGAAGGAGGATACTATGAGTGCAAATACCTGGAGGTATTAAAGTACAGATGCCCCTCAACTTACAATGGGCTTACGTCCCAGTAAGCCCAGTGTAAATTAACATATCGTAAGTGAAAAATGCATTTAATACACCTCACTTCTTAAACAGCTTATCCCGGACTACCTTAAATGTGCTCAGAATACTTACATTAACCTACAGTTGGGCAACATAATCTAACATAGAGTCTATTTTTAATAAAGTGTTGAGTATCTCATGTAATTTATTATGTATATCACTTTTGCACCATTGTGAAGTAGAACCATCTTAACTCGGGTTGTCTGTATATATCCTTAGCAAAGACATTACTGCCTACAAAATACTTCCTACCTCTCCATGTCTAAGCCCTTCTCCTAACCTGTTCCCCTAGTTTTCTTTATCTTAAGTCAGTACCTTTTAGCCTGTTCAATTTACCTCTGTTCTCAACTAAACTGTAAATGCCTTTCGGGCAAGAATCTAATTTCTCTCGTTTGCCATATTCCGTTTTTTACACACTGACTAGACAGTAAGGATTCATGAATTGAAACAAAACTACATTTAAAAAAGTTTTCAGAGTACATTTTGAAGCATCCTGAATGCCACACTGTGTGGTTAGCTTCAGTCCTATGAATTGGAGAGTTGTGATAGCCATCAAACAAGGGAATTACGTTTAAATAGAAAACAGCAAAGAGTTCAGGATTAGAGCCTTAGTTTTACCTAGTTAAATGAACTTCTCTTGGAGTTGCCATTTCCTTATTTATTTAACATTATTGATGAGTTCTGTGTTTGCTTCCAAATGTAATAGTCAGGGATTGTGTGATTTCTTGCTGCCTGGTGGTTAGCTAGATGTGAGCCTTTGAGGAAAATAGTGCTTGGCATATGGTGTGTGCTCAGTAAATACATGTTCAATTAAAAATCCAAAGCATAAATCAGGACTTCTCAATTAGAGAGATTAAACAGACTCTTCAGAACCTTTACTTCTTTGAAGTGCAAGATAAGCTTAGAGCTAAAGCTGCTTTTGTTAATTAGTTGAAGTTCTCTGAGTATAACATTGTATTGGTTTTGTTGCTATTTTGGCAACCAAATGGGAACGTTGCCACGAAGTATGCAAAACCAGGTTTTTAAATGGTAGATGAGTTTGAGTTTTATTCCAATAGTCAATAAGTAATCGAATGGCTTTTCATAAGTGACACATTTTTATACTTCTGGGAATTTTTGGCTTAAAACTATTATTGGTAATGGTCGTACTGAGTTGAGTTCTAAGAAACTGTGAGATGGGAAGATTGAGTTTTTAATAGACTTCTAACTTTTTTCTATATAAGGTATTTCCCAGCTCTAGAATTCATGATTACGCTGCCTTGAATTTATTTCTCTTGAGACATTCTATTTCTTAAAAACATGTTAGTATTTAAATTTAAGTATCCATAATGTTAGTAAAACTTTAGTTACTGTCCTAAGTGCTTTCAGTACCATTTATATATAGAAAACAGAAGTTGAGTACTTTAATTTTTAAAGGCTAAGAATAGAGTTGAAACATTTGCCAATAAATTACTATAACTAGGCAGAGTTATTCTTAAGGGAATATGTTTTATTTACTTACTTGAAATCTGAAATATTTCAGCCCTGAGTAGCTCTAAATTTCCTTATTATTTGGAATTAAAAAATCTGAATGTAAGTGGTGAAAGTCTTCAGAAAATATTTTGGAAATTTTTTTTAAGTTTTTCCATATATATTTTGTAAGAATTAGCATAATTGAATATCTGGCAGACAATCTATATGAGTATCTTTATGGCTTTTGTTTTTCAGGCATTAAAAAAATATTTAATCATTCATGAGTTGATCCTCATTCTTGAGTCATGGATGACAAGGCTTCTGTTGGAAAAATCAGTGTCTCCTCAGACTCAGTATCCACTCTTAATAGTGAAGATTTTGTCTTGGTTTCCAGGCAAGGAGATGAGACACCTTCTACAAATAATGGAAGTGACGACGAAAAAACAGGACTGAAGGTAAAACTCCATAACCTAAGTTTCTTTAGCTTAACCTTGCTCAGCTCCTTGCAAAACTCAGTTGTAATAGGAAGGTATATGTAGTGCAAGTGAGAACATGGAAATAATTTTTTTTTAATGCTGATGAAGAGTTTTACTTACAGTTAGTAATAGTGACAATTTTATATTTGATTAAGAATTTTCACTTTGCTTTTAAACGTCTAATACCCCTGTCAAAACTCGTGGTCATAGTGAGCATTTGTTATTTAAGTAAGTATTGTTTTCACTTTCTCATTGAATTAGAGGTGATTATTTCTTTTGGTGTCCATAGTATAAGGGCAGTGACAAGTCAGTGGTGCTATATATAAAAATGGATTTTAGGGTTATTGAAACAGAACTTTAAATTCCTGGCTTTTGGCCACTTCTTTTTGTTGATGTTTTCTCGGCCAAACAGATAGCTATTACTCATTTTCCCATACTCTGTTATTGTTTTGCTCTTCATGAATATAAATAAAAACAGTTTATTTGTTAATGTCATTTAAAATGTAAGTAGCCTTAAAAATATTTTGATTCCTGTTTATGTCTTTTTATTCAACAAGTCTTGAGTATTACCTGTGTGCCAAATACTATTCTAAACATCAGGGATACAGGGGTAAATGAGACAGACAAAGCCCCCTGCTCTCTTACAGCTTTTATTCTAATAAAAGTGGGAAACTGTCTAAGTAAATAAGAAAATTAAGTAAATGTAGGTGCTGTAAAGAAAATCAAAGTGGGATACATGGATAAAGAGTGAAGGGCAGGTACTGTTTCAGAGGATGTCTTGAAATGATATGTGAGCAGAGACCTGAATGAAATGAGGAAAAATGCCATGGAGAAACCTGGGAAAAGAGCTTTCCACAGGGGACAGAAAATAGAAGGACCCTGAGGAGGATCCCCTATGCTAGGACAGAGATTAAAGCAGAGAGAATAAAGTAAATAAAAAGTGGTAAAGGATGAGAACCAATGACAGATAACAGTTGGATTATGTAGAACTTTGTAGAGCTTTAAAAATAGGAATTTGGACTTTGTTATAAACGTGAAAGGAATTTTGGGAGAATTTTGAATGGAGACATGATGTGGTTTACATTTTAAAAAGGTCGCTGACTGAGAGAGACTTCCAGCATGACCACATGAGATCTGTAGACCTCCCCAGCAAAACTGCTGGCAACTGTATATTAAAAAAAAGCCATTTAAAGTCTCTGGAAATGTTCTAAAGACATACAGCAACTAAAGAAACATTTATTCAAGGACATTTACTAAAATTTGGTAAAGAATGTGTGGTATTTGAACCAAGATCCATTTTTCCCTATCCTAGCTAAGCAAGATGGCAACTTCATTCTAGATTGGTGTAGTCAGGAAGACAGGGTTACTTCTCTCCCCCAGCTCCCAGTTGGAGGGCTGTCTTACCTGAAATAGCAAGTCAGTGGCATTTCTTACCCTGCTTCCAGCTGCCTTTTGCTGGCCAAGTACGAGGGGTTCCCTTTCTTCCCCCCAGCTACTACTCTTAGGATAGAGGCTCTACTTTGGGCTCAGTGCTGCTGAGTATACCGGGAGGAGCCTCATTGCCCTTACCTTGGCTCTGAAACTTAAGGTAGTGGTTCCACACCAGTAGAGGCAAGCCAAGAAGACCGGAGACTGCTCTACCATACTCACCAAGTGCTCAGCTTCTGAAGATGGGGTATCATTCAGAGAGAAGCATGCCTTTGTCCATCCTTCCACCTTCATAGCTAAGATTCAGAGATTTTGCCTGTAGTGAGAAATGGGCTGTAACAGCTACTGATCTCTTCCCAAAGGAACTGACTTTATTTACAATAGTGTGGAGAAGTTCAAGCCTAAAGTTACTCTCAAAAACAGTGGAAATATTAGTGAAGGGTAATTGGGAGGAGATTGGTAAATTGATTAGACATACAGATTTAACTGTAGAATTGCTAGAAAGAGACTGCCTGGGATCAGAACAAAACTCAGAGCTTTGCCTTCAAAGTAACCTCAGTTTGCTTGGTATATTTTGTGGAGCAGTTTATATCTGAGTGTATTGTTGAAAGCTAGATCAGTCAGCCACGATTTCTGGAGTTTTAACATCTAGGTGTGGTCAGAGGAAGAGATAGAGCGCCATGTCAAAAGTACTCTTAACCCAGGGTAACTGTGAGCAAATGTAAATGTGAGGCCCCAGAGGTATGAAATCAAAGGATTAACACTATGGGAACATGGAGAATAGAATTAACTAAAATAAACCAGCTACCATAAACAAGCAAGCAATCACAAAAAATACCGAGTCTCAGAGTGGAGAGACCAATACTGAGAATTGGTACAGTATGTTATCTAAAATAACTAGTTTGCAACAAGAAAAAGTTGAGAGACATGCAAAGAAACGAAATACAAGGTCATACAATTTTGTGAACTTGTCCTAGAAAACGTGCTATAAACCTCATTGCTGAATATCACTACGGTCACCTTCGCAGTATTCCCCTTGGGGAGCTGTGCACCGACGCCAGTGCCTAGTCCGCCCTTCAAAGCAATTTTAGAACTCTTTTTCTGGAATGGCCATCAGAGTTGTTGTCGTTGACAAGGTTGTCAACTCAGTAATGACACCTTACTGAGCTGTTTGTACAGTGCTGCCACTGTAAGCATACAAGTATAATTGTCAGATTTGGGGCACGACAGCAGCTCTGATGGCCATTCCAGAAAAAGAGTTCCAAAATTGCTTTGAAGAGTGGACTAGGCGCTGGCATCGGTGCATAGCTTCCCAAGGGGAGAACCTCAAAGGTGATACAGTGATATTCAGCAATGAGGTATGTAGCACTTTATCTAGGATGAGTTCGTGAAATTAATTGTCCGACCTTATGTAATAATAAAAAGGCAGCAGATATTGCTTGTGATAGTGCCATGTTGGATTTAATATGCAGTTTCTTCAAAGTAGCCAGTATTATGTTCAGCGAACTCAAATAAATCATGCTTACATAAGTAAATTATGAAGATGGTATCAGATTGACTGGAGAATATCATTAACAAAGTAGAAATTATAAAAAAAGAACCAAATGGAAAATCTGAATTGGCAAAGTGCAATTGAAATGAACACTTCAACTAGAGAGGCTCAACAATAAATTTCAGCTGGCAAAAGAAAGAAAGATTGGGAGGTGATGTCATCAAGACGGCGGTACAGACGTTTTCTACCATTCTACTACTTTCAAGGAGCGTCTGTTTAGACAGTCATAGATAAGAGTGCCTTTGTGGAACTCCTGGAGTTCACGTGTTGGAACTCTCTCATCCATCTTATCAGAGATACTTCTGTAAACCAGGAAAATTGAGCAACATGTTCTCCAAATTTAAAATGTTTACTGTATGTATTTCCCTGTAGTTTTAGCATATTTATACAGTGTATCAGTTTATTGTGTGAAGAACTGATAAGTAAAGTAGTAATAAAAATATTGTTAGTTAAATCTATGAGATCTGTCTTCAGAGGAAAATGTAATAGGATTACTGCAAATTTGTTGCTCAGTTCTGCTCACTCTTTTTGAAACTTTATTTTCTCAGCCACTAGATCTTAAAATTGCTGTGGATTTAGAAAATACATTTAAAAGGTCTGTCACTCTTTCTCCCCAAAAGTTTTGTTTTTTTTTTTTTTTTTTTTTTTTTTTTTTTTTTTTTTTTTTTTTTTTTTTTTTTTTTTTTTTTTTTTTTTTTTTTTTAAGCTAAAGGTCACCCATTCTTTTTTCTTTTATTTTATTATTTTGTATGTGAGTAGTCCCCTGGCTGGGAATTGAACCCAGGCCGCAGCATTGACAGTGCCGAAGCCTTAGCCACTACACCACCAGGGAACTCCCTCTCCCCAAAAGTTTTAATTGAGTGGTTTGTTGAATATTCACTTGACAACTAGTAATCTACCAAGTGCGGTTTTAGGTACTGCAGATAAGAACTTTCATTTTTGGAAATATGATGATCTAGAAAACCTAAAAATGTCCCAGTACAAAATAGTTTGGAAAGCTGGATGAAATATAATAAACAAACTTCTAATCGCACAGCTTTATTCCTAAGAAAGTAAAGAAAATCACTTAGGAACAAAAAAGCCAGAGGGATCTAAAAGCCAGAACAATACATATGTGAGTTTACATTGGGGCTGCACTGGGGGAATTTGCTGTTCTTTATCGCCAGTGGACTTTGGCTTTGGTAGCTAAGTTGGGTAAGAGATAAGGCCTTGGGTTTTATGGAGAAGGTAGTTAGAACTGAGATTTCTTTATAAAGCACCTTCAGGGGCTACACCCTAACTGAAAGGACAGACTTGAAAAAAATCTGCCTGCACTCCACATGAAGAAAATAAAGAAGCTTATGTATCTTAACATGAACACTGGTTTGGAGGAGAGTCTTATTGAGAATTCATACTCATACTGCCTTCATGTATATTTGCGGTTTGAATTTACACTACTTGCATCTTTCTGGATTGGTAATACTCCTGGGGACACCTGATAGAATCAACTGCAAAACTACTCTGGAGGGACATACTTGCCACCCAGGGTGCATGGTATTCCCACAGATAACCCTGATAAAGAACAGCACACAATTCAAAATTTACAAACATACCCCAAGGACAATTCATCATGAGTAAGAGTCAGTAAAACCCAGTAGGATCAGTTCTCACCAAAATTCAGACATTTAAATTATTAACTATAACCTTAACATAGACATGATTAAAATGATTAAAGCTTTAAAGAAAAATTTACTAACATTAGGAAAGAACAAAATCATCAAAACATTTAAAAGATCAAGGAAACTGAAAGTAGAACATCTACAAAGAAAATTAGAGCCAGTGAAATTAAAGGTAAAACAGAGATGTGTAACAGCACCAGACATGGTTGAAGAAAGAATCAAATTGCTGCAAAATGAATCTTAGGAAATTACCCAGAAGATAGCATTGCAAGATGATAAAATAAGAAAGCAGTTAACAGACATAGCGACTTGTATGAGAGGGATCAACATATGAGGGCTATCCATGAAGTATCCAGCCATGTAATAAGAAAAATAGAGGTGTTTATGGCTGGATTTTTTCCTCATGTCCTCGTATACCTAAGTATCAAGGACAGAATAGGGGAGAAGAAGATACTTGAGATAATAGCTGAATATTTTCTAGAAGTGATAAAAGATTTAAATCGTCAGCTTCAAAAAACAGAGTGAATCTCATGCAGGATGACAGTTAAACTGCAGAACATCACAGCCAAAGCAGCTCTTAAACGGCTGGATGAGAATAGGGATGAATTGGGCATACTGCCTGTTTCCATGATGCTTACTACTGAGGGTAGATGACAGTTGTTAAAACTCTTGATGCAGCCGTCTCTCCTAGTCTTTGCTTTGTAACAAAATAATTTCAGAATTCAGTGGCTTGAAACAGTTTATTATTGTTTCTCATGATTTTGTAGATTGACTGGGCAGTTTTGCTGCTCATGATTGAGCTTATAGAGCTTCATTCACTGGTACATTGGCTGAGGACTGGGATGACAGGGTCTCCATGTGGTCTTGCCTCTTAGGCTTCTTCACAGCATGGTGGTCATTGGGCAAATGTGGAAGCAGGAAGGCCTTTTTAAGGCTAAGGCTTAGAAATTACGTGGTGTCACTTCTACCACCTTCTTTTGGTCAAAGCAAGTCACTAGCCTCGTCCAGATTCATGGGTTTAGGGAAATAGACTGTACCTTGCAATGGAGGAGCTATAAATTGAGAACATGTGTTTTTGCTACCTGACTCCTCTGGTGTAAGAATCTGACACCTTTAGGTCCCAGCTAAAGATACTATAAATGTTGGTTGAGGTACATTATGAAGTAATACTTCTAAAGTGGAAAATTTACTTAGAGAATTTTTAAAACTCTTTAATGTCTTCAGTTTTTTTCTGAAAAATCCTGACATTAATTTAGTTGGAAAAAAGTTGCCATGTTTTATTAAAATAGCAGATACAGAAGTCACTCCATCTCACATAGTATTGCCTAAACTAATCTTGGGACTCAGTTTCTGATATTATTTGTTTTAGAATCAAGTGATCTTGTCCTTTGTAATGCATATCTTTTATTCAGCAAGTGACGTTATGAAGCATAAACACACAATTTAATTAAGTAGAGCGGGGTAGTGGTATGGGAGACACGTAAATAAATGTCATCACAATAAAATTCATCTCAAGTGCTGGAATATATAAGAATTATATTGTTACCTAAAGAAGAAAAGAAAGCGTTCATAGAATAGGTAACAAAGCCTTAAAGAATGATTAATAATTTCTCAAAGAAGTGAGTTGGTCACATCTGGAAAGATCCAAAGGCTTGAAAGTGCCTAGAGTCAGGACTGCTTCATACACTGGTGGAATTGTATGTGCTTGCATTTCTTTTTCTGCCAAGATGCAAATAGCCTAAAAGAAAGTGTACTTAGCAGAAAATTGAGACAAGTAGAAAAGTAAATAAAACCCAGCCGTAACCCCATTATATAGCAAAACAATCATAAATATTTTGGGTCTTCTTTTGTTGACTTTTGGATGGATTCACAAGGTTCTGTTTTTCACCCTTCCTTTTTTATTTTAAATTAATGTTAATAATTCCTAATGGTAATTTTGGTGTTGTCTCTGGTCCTTCCTTCATACAGTAAGATAAAGAGGTGGATAATCAGAAGAGCTGCAGTTGATAAGTGAGGCACAAAGAGATGGAAGGATCTATTAAAGATCCCAGAAGGATTAAGGAGCATGTGAGTGGGTTTGAGATCAGTAACTACTTCCAGTATCCAAATTTGACTTCTCTTTCATTTTATCCTTGATTCCTGATAAAACTGAGATTTATTAATATATATACTTGTCTCAAAATGCTCAGTTTTTGCATTGAAGCTCAGCAAAATTACTCAGTTTGAACCATTTTCATTTATATGTTCTCTGCAATGTGGCACAGGTTGTGAGGGCTGCAGATTGTGAGGAATTTGTCTTTAATATTGTGTTCGTCTGTGGATTTCTGAAGTACACAGTGTAATTTCCTCTTGAAAACATAAAATCTCCACTGGGAAAGGGCCCCAACCTGTCTACTGTAGCTTTGTGTAACTGGCAAATCAAGTGGGGCTGAGCTGGTATTGTTGCAGTGAAGGGAAGCAGGCTATAAAGTTAGAAGTAGAAAATTAAGACCAGAAAATCACTCTAGATGTTGCCTTGGAACATTCTGTCCTTTGATTCCATAAATGCAGTTTTGCTTTCAAGGAAATAGACTTGTAGCCAATTCTACCATATAAGTTATTACCTTTATTTGATATATTTAGAAATGACAGATGTTATTCCAGTAATGCTTCTTTTCTTGAATAGTAGGTGTGTTAATTAGTTTTCTCTGGACCATGGCAAGTGAAGGAACTACTTGTTAAGAGTTAATTATTTGCTTTTTTTGAACCTCAGTTCCAGTAGATAGAGCAGAGTTTATTTAGAAATAGCTGAAAGTGGGGTATGGAGATACGAATTGGATCCTTACTAATTGAATGCTTACTAATGAGCAGGTACTATAATACAAGAATTGAGATTAATTTCTATAAAAACCACAGTGTCTGAAATATAAATAATAAGTACCCAATAATCATACTATGATATTACTGAACTCTCATGACAATCCTGTGAGATAGATATGAACACTATCATTTTAGAGATGAGATATTTGAGACTCCCGGAGGTTAATTTGCCCACAACTGACAGAATTAGTGTCAGGGCCAAGTCCCAGACTCAGGTCTGTTTTACGGTGGAGCTCACTTAGGGCTGCTAAGGACAGATGCATAGGCTGCGCTCTGTACAACCCCAGGAGTGTGCTGTTCACCATAGTTCATAATGTGAATGGTGCCCCTGGAGTTGTGCCACAAGTCTGTAATTGTCCCCAATTTTTTTACTGTCACCCTGCTTTGTAAGCAGAATTAAGAATAAATCACTTACCGTGCAGTCTCTGTCCTTGTAAACATTTACGTCTGTGTTTACAGCAGCTGCTAAATTGGCTACTTTATACTTGTTTTTTTCTCTCAATTCAGGACTGTTTCCTAAAGAACTGTCTTCTCCTCCTCTTAATGTAAATTACATGAAGACGAACACAGATTGCAATGTGACCCTTATTTGCATTTTTTGTACATATTTGCTTTGCCTTTTTTATTTTTGTATTTGTGCAAAATTCAGTTAGAAGTCTTTGTTGGACTGCAAAATAAGTTTATTGTTTGTGAATTGCAGCATTGCTATTTCGTGTCCTATATTTTTTTATGGTAAATGTTAAACCTTAATGACACTCTCAGAATAACAGGAAATTGTATTTGTTTTTGTTTTTTAAGTAGTTAACAAAGTTAAATAATTAAGATTTCATTTTATGTAACTAAACCAAAATCTGTAGAGTATCCAATATCCAAATTGGATAAAATAATACGACTTTGGCTTCTGTTCTTTGCATTTATAAAATTCAGTTCAGTAAGTCTGTATTACAGATGTTCTCTGCACCAGCCACTACCCGAAGCTTTGGGAATATAAAGGTAATTTAAGAAATAGTCTCTGCTATGTAATAATGCCCAGTCTGGTTCAAGGGACTCACTAAACATATATTCTCTAAAACAAGTAGCAATGCAAGAATGAATATGTATGCTAATATTATGTAGGGTGGCACTCCTTAAGGAAGGAGTGATTTAAGTCTGGATAGCCTGTGTTAAGATCTCCCAGAGGAGGTCACAGAATTAAGCTTGCTCTTAAAGCAAACAAAGGGGACAAAGACGAGGGCTTTTCAGGAAAGAGAAGAGTCTATGCAACATCTAGATGCTTGAGTTAATGACGTGTCCTGGGAAAGATGAGTAGTTTCATGTTACTGCTAAGAGATTAAAGCATAGATCAGGCAGAGTTGTGAAAAACTAGAATGTAGTTATGAATTTGGGCTTTATCTTATGGGCATTGAGGAAACATGGGGTTTAAAAAATAAGGTGATGCTTGATCAGAACTAGAATTTTCGATTATAACTAGAATGGCAATATGAAAGATAGGTCACAGAGGAAAGAAAGAAGACATAGGACCAACTACTTTACAGTCGGGTTATGTAAAGTCAACAAGGCTGTCCTATGGTGTTAGTTATGCAGAGAGAGAAGGAAAAATGCATAATCGGGCAAGGATGAAGAGGATCAGTGAGTAGTGTAAGGATGACAAGAGTCAAGGATGATTATGGTCCTTCATTTGGCCAGTAAGTAGATAGTAGTATAATTCATTGATTGGGGGGAAAAAAAAGATACAAGACAACAATCAGACAAGTTTTGACACAATAATTTTAGAGTATCTAGCTGAAGGTGGCTGTCCAATGGACAGTTGAGGAAGGAGTACTAGATGTAGATTAGTGTTTATTTGTATATCATTGTCAGTAGGTGAGATGGCATAGAGAGTCTATAAATTTAATGAGGTTATTGCCAAAAACGGAGTCCTGGATGAACACCTTTTGTGGAGCAGAGAAAGAAAAGGAACAGTTGTGTTCTTGAATTGCATCTTTTGTAGAAACCCTGTGTTTTTTAAAGACTTTATTTTGTAGAGCAGTTTTAGATTCATGGCAAGATTGAGAGGAAGGTACAGAGATTTTCCACATAACAGCTGCACCCACATATGCATAGCCTCTGGCATTATCAATATACCTTTTCTATTTTAAATCAGATTTATTCAGGTAAAATTTACACACAGTAAAATGCAACTGTTTTAAGTATATAGTTCTATGTGCTTTAATGAATGTATACCTATGTAACTATCACCACCACAATCAAGATGTGAGGTCTGACAATTAAGTTTGTGAACTAATCGTAGGAAAAGTGCTACCATACCCCATTACTGAATATCACTACTGTTACCTTTAAAGTACTCTCCTTGGGAAGCTGCTCACCAATGCCAGCACCTAGTCCACCCTTCAAAGTAGTTTTGGAACTCTTTTTCTGGAATGGTCATCAGAGCTATCGTTACATTACCCTTGATGTCCTGAATGTCATCAAAATGTATTTCCTTTATCTTTGGGGAAAAGAAAAAGGTCATTGAGGGCCAGATCAGGTGAGTTGGGAGGGTGTTCCAATATAGTTATTTGTGTACTGGCTAAAAACTCCCTTACAGACAGTGCTGTGTGAGCTGGTACATTGTCATGATGCAACAGCCATGAGTTGGTGAAAAGTTCAGGTCATTTTCATTTAACTTTTTCATGCAGCTTTTTGAGCACTTCCAAATAGTAAACTTGATTGACTGTTTGTCTAGTTGGTACAAATTCATAATGAACAATCCCTCTGATATCAAAAAAGATTAACCACATTGTTTTGACTCTTGATCTGGACTGACAGAACTTTTTTGGTTGTAGACAATTGGCTGAGTTCCATTGTACACTTCGATGGTTTGTTTCAGGGTCGTATTGGTACACCCATGTTTCATCACCAGTGATAACATGGCCCAAAACATTGTTTTTCTTCTAAGCATTCTTGACAAACTTCGACTCTCCTTTACTTTTGTTCATGGGTGAACTCCTTCAGGACCATATTTGCACACCCCTTTCTTATGCTAAGATTTTCAGTTAAGAATTTCCTGACTATTTTCTCTATTGCTGTTTACTTGGTCTGCTATGCTTCTCACAGTCAGCCAGCCACTCATTTTGACGCACAATTCGATGAATTTTTGCAATGTTTTCATCAGTTCTGCTTGTTAATGGCCGCCCTGACCTCTCTTCATCAGTGATACTTTCTCTTCCCTCAGAAAAACCTTTAATTCATTTGTACACTGCAGTTTTCTTCATGGCATTATGCCCATAAACTTGGACTAACATGTCCCTGATTTCACTTCCACTCTTGCCAAGTTTAACAAGAAATTGAATGTTTGTTTCTCTAATTCAAGCTCCAACATTGTCACGACAGCACACAAAAACGTGCAACAGTAATGAATGCCACTCAGCAAGACATTGCCACATGTTGAAACAAACACAGCTGTGAAACACAGATATACCAAGTTTATAAAACCATACTGAGTTGTTTGTACAGTGCTGCCAATGTAAGCGCACGGTGGCAAGTTCACAGACTTAATTGTCACATTTTGGGTATGACCGACAGCTCTGATGGCCATTCCAGAAAGAGTTCCAAAATTGCTTTGAAGGGTGGACTAGGCACTGGTGTTGGTGCATAGCTTCCCCAGGGGAGTACTTTGAAGGTGACTGTAGTAAATTTCAGTAATGAGGTATGTAGCACTTTTTCTAGGATGAGTTTGTAAACTTAATTGACCTTATATAGCATTTCATCTCCATTCTGAAAGAATAAGAGGTTAATTGGAACTAAGCTCTAGGTTTTTTTCTTTTTTAGGTCCTTTTAAAACTTTTGAAAGTAGAACTTCTGAAAAAAGAAATTTGATTGCACTTGTGGATCTGTAGGATCCAGACATAAGAAAGAGTTAAAATTACTTAACTGACCCACTTATAGTTCCATTAGCAGTAACTGTAAACATAAAATGAAGTTCACAGAAACAGAGGTGTCATTGAATCCAAGAGGCTGAACATCTGTCTGGCCTTTATTTTCAAGCCAGGAGTGGCTGACATGTTAGAAATTCCTTGGGAAAATGTCAGCGAAAAGACTTAAGACTGTTTCTCAATCATAATTTACAGCCAAAGGGACTTGGAGTTTATAGAGTTATAAAAGATGTTTGAACTGCATTCTTTGGTAGTCCAGACGTATCTGTTACTGGAATTTTGGTTCCCAGCTTCTGTTTTGATTGTACTGGGAAGATATTCTCTTCAACAGTCTCATAGCCATTTTACTTTTTGCCAGATTTTAGTCTTTTTAGAAAGCCTCCAAATCATCCCCCTTTTTCATCATGACTTTCCTTTCCCCAAATTAATTCTTTTAAATTTTCTAGTATTTCTTGAATAAGCATTTAATGACAATACCAGGTTTTGTCACTCGTGTGGGCAGTCTCCACTTGATTTTGCACTTGTTTGCTTCCTTGTTGATCAACTAGTAGTCAATCATAATGGTTCCAGAAAAGTACTTGACATTAGTGAAATAGAGTGCTTCCGTTCTTCATGAAGACTTTATATGAGCCTCTCACCAACTTGATTCAAGTATCTCAGAACTTTAAGGAACTATTATTATATCAGATAAGTCTTCCTCAGAAATATAAGAGACTGACTTACAACAGAGTGATAAAATACATGTGAAATTTGTTACCTAATAAGTTTGTCTCTTGATAACTTCCAAAAGCAAACACATTTTTCCTTAAAGATATGAGAAGCTGGTAAAGGTATTCTTCTTAACAGCATCATTTCTCACCAGACAGTAAAATTACCAATATTTCATTATTTGTAGTTGAGGATACTATAGAAACTTTTAGTAATATTGACAGACTGTCAAATATATTTCTGGGTGTTATTCTCAAATTCACTATACACTTTCTCATGAAGAACTATGAATTAAGCAGCTGCAGCTCTTACTGCAGATCTTCATTCTATTTTTTTTTTTTTTAAAACATGCAGAAGATACTTTTATATCAGAAGAAATGCTGATGATTTACTCTAGAATATGAACCCATTTTAATCAGTACTGGCCTCTGTTTCTCACTTGTTGATTGCATGTTTTTGTGACCCTTAGATTATAGGGAATGGAAGTGAGCAGCAGCTGCAAAAAGAGCTGGCAGATGTGCTGATGGATCCTCCAATGGATGACCAGCCAGGGGACAAGGAGCTTGTGGAAAGGTCACAACTGGGTGGCGAAGGAGATGGGCCTCTTTCTACTCAGCTCTCAGCTTCATCCACCATTAACCCTGTGCCATTAGTAGGGCTCCAAAAACCCGAGATGAGCCTGCCAGTGAAACCTGGACAAGGAGGTTAGGATCGCTGCATTGCTTGCGTAACTGAAGGTTATTGTTTTTAATATTTGAGTGTCTACCCTGTACTAGGTTTGATTCAGAGCAAGCAAAAACCATTATATGTATTGTCTAGAATCTCCAGATTCTGGACTTAGGGGGATGCAGGAGGGGTTAACATATTACTATTCTGATTTCCCTTTAAATATGTGTCATTTATACCAAAGAAAGAGAAATAGTAGTTAAAACGACTCGGAGGGAATGTTTGAAGATTTTTGCAGCAAGAAGGAATTTGAGTACAGTGTTAGACAAATGGAGGAATAATGCTTAATGAAGAGCTGTTTACTTCAGGCCTGTAGTATAGCTCTGTGGGAATAGTTGCCAAGTTGGAAAAGAGAGCTGAAAAGCATAGCAGGGAAAGAGGAAAAGGGCAATTATAAAGGCTCATTGGGAGAACCAGAGTGTTATAACTGTAGATGTTTATTGGGAAAGGGAAAGCAAGGGGATTGAGAGGACATAATAAAGTGGCTAAGATGATGAATGAGAGAAATAATTGTAAGTGCAAGTGATCAGAAAGAAGACAGGATTTTTCACAGTGGTAAAATACTAATAGTATTTTTTAAAGTCAGAACAGATTGGAAGAAGCAGAAAGGTAAATCAGTAGTGAATCGGTTTAGATTCACCTTTTAGATTGGGGAATGACACTATATAGCCAATACCTGAAAATTTTGGTGTTAGTACAGTTCTGGTGAGATTTCTGGCTTTAATGGGTATTTCTTCTGGGGCACTGGCATATTATCTCATTAGTGCTTAATTTTAGAACCTAAATATAACCTTTAGATTTTTACTTGGTTTTCATGTCAACAAAGTATTAAATAAAATTAAAATAACCATCTCCTTACCATTTCTTTCAGATTCTGAAGAGTCAAGTCCTTTTACACCAGTAGCTGATGAGGACAGTGTCGTTTTCAGCAAATTGACTTATTTAGGCTGTGCCTCAGTAAATGCTCCCAGGAGTGAAGTGGAAGCCTTAAGGATGATGTCCATCTTAAGAAGCCAGTGTCAGATTTCACTCGATGTCACCCTGTCGGTGCCGAATGTATCTGAAGGAACTGTGAGGTAAAACCAGCTTCCCGAAACATCTGTAGCATTGTTCAGGTGTCTGACCTATGGTTTTAGAAAAAAGCAGTAGTGTACAAAATAACCTAATTATTTTATTCATGTGGTGTTTTATTCTTGTGGCACTTAAGGTTACATCTTGCAAGGATTGTGACCCTTATGAAAAATAGTCATTCATTTGAACAATTCTTTGTACTCTTCCCTACCCCTGCTGTGTGTGGCACCTTAGAAATTTAAATATTTGGGGGCTTAATTGAAATATGTTGGCCTGAGAGTTTGCCTAACAATTTATATTTTTCATGTTCCCCCAATGCAAATATACTAGCTTGACACGTTAGTTCAATGTGGAGTTTCATACTGATTTTGGAAATTACATAAACCTGTTGGTAAATATTAACTACAGTACAGTTCCTTAATTTTTAAGATGAGGAAACTGAGGTCCAGAAAAGTCTCTTAAAAATGGCTATTTATAATAACTAGAACAATAATAACAATTAAAGATAGCCAATCAGATGTCTATATTAACTAACTAAATACAGAATTCTAAATAATCAGATGAACACAGCTAAAATAAAATGTTTCCCCCTGTTAAAAGAGTACTGCAATAATACATGCTTATTTCAGAAAAAATCAGAGAATATAAGCAAGTAAAAATTCAGGAAAATACTCTTAATTGTACTCTCTCATTAATAAATACAGTTAATGTCTTGGTTTATTAAGACCCTCTTTGTGTATTGTATGTGTTTGTGTGCATATACCTACATGTATATGCATGTATAATACAACTCTTAGAATCACCATTTGCAATAACAATGGAATTATACATACCATCTTGTAACATGCTTTCTTCATTTAGTTTTATATTATGAATCTCTTTCCATATCAAAATTTTAATTTGGTGGCATATAATGGATTATTCATAAATAACCAATCTCGTTAGACATTTTAGTTATTTTTGAGAAAAGTACTGCAAATAATAGCTAATATTAAGCTTTTATTATGTGGGCACATAAGTGCTTTACTTCACTTTTCTTATAAATAGGTATTTTGAGTCAATTTTTTCTCAGTTTCTTTAGAAGTAAGCTTATAAATCCCTAGAAGTAGACTTATTGGGTCAAAGGTTTGCCCATTTTTATTGCTTGTGATATATTATTAAACAGTCATCTAGAAATATTGATCCCATTTACACTTTTATCAGTGGTGTATGAGAATGTGTATGAGGGCTGTCTGGAAAAAATTCAGCCATAATTGTCTCTATTTTTCATAGTACTTGGCTGGATACTTTCTGGACAGCCCTCGTATGTTTCTCTACCCTCAGAAGCATTTTGGATTTTCATGGTAGGGTTGTAGCTGTACGTGGATAGCAGTAACTTAATGATTTCATATTCTAATTATCTGCATATGTATTTTTTCTCTTTGACTATTTAAAGAACTATTTCACAATGACTCACAAATTCTAATTGTATTTATTAATTCGTGTGAAACTTTTAATAAAATTTGTTTAGCAGTCATTTCTTTGTGCTTCCTAGTCAGTAGTCATTCTTCCAACTGAATTTATACTTTGTTCTGATATATTTCAATTCTATAAAGACATGAGAAAGCCATTTTCTCTTGCCTAATATTTCCAGAGTTTTTATCAAAGTGCCTTTGGACCTGGATTAGGTATTTCCTTTAAGTATAGGGCCTCTTGAGCTTTCCCATTAATGCCCCTGCCCATTTAGCGTTGAAATTGCAATTTTTTTTTTCAGTCCTTTTATAGTTGTGTACTCATTGCCCAGAACAGAGCTTGGAATGTTACAGCTATCACATAAATATTTGTTGAATGAATAGATATTTGAATGAATGACATCCTTTGATTTTCAATGAATGGCATCCTTTTGATTTTATTAATGATCATTCTTATTTTTTAGGTGTAAATATTCTGTACAATCTCCTTACTTGCCATGAATCAAAAGAACATGCATCACTCTGACAAACACATCAGTTTGATTTTTTTTAAAATAAGAAAGCAGATTTGGTCATTTTTTAGGAGATCATGAACTTTAATGATTTATTTGGTGGTCTAAGTTACCTGTTAATCTAGTTTTGTTTTTATGTTGTTTTTTTTTTTTTAAATATTTGTCTTAGGCTTTATATTTTTCTTTTTTTTTTTGTCTTTAATTTTTATTGTTAGACTTATTGGGGTGACATCTATTAGCAAAAACTACATAGGTTTCAGGCATACAATTCTACGGTGCATTGTCAACTTGTTGTATAATAAGTTCTTCTCTTTCCATCAACATATATTTAGCTTCCCCTCCCTCCTCTCCCACCCCCCTCCCCTTTCTCCCCTCCCTAACCCACTCGTCCCCAAGTAAACATTAAACTATTGATTGTGTCCATGGGTTATTTGTTTGTTTGGTTATTTCTTTTTTTTCTTTGTTGCTTTCAGTTTTATATTCTGCATATGAGTGAAGTAATACAGTTTTTTATTTTTTCTGTCTGACTTATTTTGCTTAAGCATGATGTTGATCTAGTTTTTAGTTACAGGCTATATAAGAAACATATACTTAACTAATACTATTTATGACTTACTGATTGCCTCTCAAAAAGTGGAACTATATAATTTTTAATACAATGGTATTAAGTGATCAGTAACTTGAGGAATCCACGTATGATTTAATTATCATGACTTAAGATTAATATGATTTGCATATCAAAAAAGGTTTATATGAACTTTCTGGTAGAAAGATGAGTCTAGAATCATGATATGGTTGTAGTGAAAATAGTCCCTAATCCCCCTGATCTCTTTATATCTTTTTTCTCAACAGACTCTTAGATCCGCAGACAAACACTGAAATAGCAAACTACCCTATCTACAAAATCCTCTTCTGTGTCAGAGGGCATGATGGAACTCCTGAGAGCGACTGTTTTGCTTTCACTGAAAGTCATTACAATGCAGAGCTCTTTAGGATACATGTCTTCCGGTGTGAAATACAAGAAGCTGTAAGTCCTTAAGAGAATACTGTCTGCAAATGAAATTGAACCTGTGTACACTGTGTTGAAATTATTACAATATTTGTTATGGTTACTTATAAGCCAAATGAAATTCTCTGCTAGTGTTTTATTTATTTCATTATGATGGGCCACAATTTGAATAAACTAAAAGTTTGGTTAACCAAACTCTTGTTACTGGGAGTATCAGTTGGCTGCTTCTTGATTGGGTTAGATAGGCATCTTGGTTCCAGCAAGTTTAGAGCTAAACTTTTGGAATTATTTTTATTGTAATATATTTAGGAAATCATTTTTCAGTTGGATTTCTAGTGTACCCAACCATTCCTTTTTTAAAATTCCTTTTAGTATTGCTTGTTTTGTAGGCATAACAAATTAGAAATTTACTAAAAGAAATCAGTGACCAAAAGGAATTATTCCTCTTCAGTAGGTAACCTTCAGCCTTAATAAAAGTGTTTTATTTCTTGTGATAACAGTCCATTTCCTAACATGTCTGGTTGTAGGTAAGCCGGATACTTTACAGTTTTGCCACTGCCTTCCGCCGTTCTGCCAAGCAGACTCCACTTTCAGCCACTGCTGCACCCCAGACTCCTGACAGTGACATCTTTACCTTCTCTGTGTCTTTAGAAATAAAAGAAGATGATGGTAAAGGTTATTTTAGGTAGGGCGTCTTATTTCATTCATTTTTTTGAGATTGCATTAGCATGCTATGTTATCTGTGATTCAAGAGAAACTCTAGGTCAGATTATATAAATTGCATACTACAAAATGATTTCTTTTATAAATAGAGTTTTTTTAAAATGTTAAGTGATAAGGAAATAGGCAAATTTGCAGAGGACACATTTGAAGTATAAAAAAAAATTTCATTTAGGAAAAGCATCACATTATTATGCTCTTTTGGTCAGACTCAAAGTAATTGTCTGACAGCTGATGTAAAATATAACAGATGCTAATCAGCTGGATTGATAGCTGTAGTTGTTTTCCCAGAGATTTTGTTTTTTTGGGGTTGGTTGGTTGGTATTAATACTCTAAAGCTCTGAAAGGTGTTAAAATCAAGTTTTCCTGCTAAAGTTTATCTGAACACATTGGAAAGGAAGAAATGAGGTTTTTGACTCAAGCCTGACTTTGCTTGAGGTCAGAAATAAATGGTTTGGGTTTTTAAGTAAAATGATATTTCTTTGAGTAATGAAAAGAACCCTGGAATAGAAATAAAAATTTAGCTTTAGTTTAATTATTAGGTTTAGTATAAACTGTGATCTTTTCCAAGTTTCTTTACATCTCCTGGTAGTAGTTTCCTTACTTATAAAACGAGGTGGCTAAACTCTTTCTAACTTTAACATAAAACACTGGTTGTAAGGTCATTGGATTTTTTTTCTCCGTAGCCCATATCACAAAAATGGGTGCTTCTTCACTTTATAATTGATTATTGCATATAGAAGTCTCTTTCTTCTATGACTGCTTCATAAAATGGGTAAAGTGAAAAAGTATAAAATTATTAATAATTTCTAATACTTTGCTTTTAAATTAAAAGGCACAATGACTGGTTCGTTTGGAATGCTAATAATTCTTGGTCTCTCTTCGAAGACTTTGGAATTGTTATGCCATCTGGTGGCCAATTTAGTGTACAATGCAGCTTCAACTTGGATTTATGCACTGAAGTGTGAGGCATGCTACTCTGCACTTTCTCTTTAGCTTTGTTTCTGCTTTCAGAACAGTACTGTGTTGTGGTATTTCCTACCCTATAAACTTTGTAAAAAATTTTTTTTCCTTTTTAAGAAAAATACTTTTTTAACTATATTTTTCTTTATTGAAGATCCTGTTTATAAATTCCAATTATGAACAGGAAAGATTTATAAGATACCTCAGAAGGATAACTTCTCTTCCTTCAGAAATCATGCATATTCAAGGTAGAACAATCACTACTGCAAACATCCCTGTTCCATTCACCCTCATACCAAGGAGATGCTATACATAAAATTCCTGGATGGTCAGATTTACTTTAACTTACAGTTGTTAAGAGCTTCTCTCTCTTTTTGTTGTATGCATACGTTTTACTGAATTTGTAGTTTATAGTAGAAAATACTATTGCGTAACCTAAAATAGTGATGAAATCATTGAAACATATTCCTTTCTTTGTCAGATTTGAACTTGTCAGATGCACTTCCTTTTATCCAGTGATTCAACCATATGGTTTTGCTATTACAAATATGGGCAAAGTGCTGTGGCAAGAATTAATGCTCTTCTTTTCGTTCCTGAAAAAAATATAATTCTTACAGTATTAAAATTAGAAATCTGCCTTTCTTAGCCCTTAGGAAGATTTTCACTTATATCATTCAAAGTACTTCTTTTTTGTTTTATTTAATCTACTGAGTAACCCCATTAGATAGGCGGGATATTTGATATTATCCTGGTTTTATATCTAAAGAAACCCAGGGAAGTTAAGCCTGGACCTCATTTTCTTAATTGATATAATAGGAATTAAATATAAAATTACTTGGTTGAATCCATTCAATGATACAATGACAAGGCCAAAATATAATATAATCTAGATCCCCTAACATCGGTGAACTGGACTTTCACCGCTGGTACTGTACACTCTGCTTCCTGTTAATGTGGCTTTTCCTTGCCCTTCAAATTCAGAACACCAAAGATAACTTTATTTTCATTGTTGTTTTAAATACTGCTGAGAAATGAGATTGCAGTTGACCCTTGAACAACATAGCTTTGAGCTGTGCAGGTCCACTTATATGAGTACACAGATTTTTTTAGGAAACATATAGTTGGCCCTCTGCATCCCTGGGTTTTGCATCCACAGATTCAACCAACTAATTTTAGTCCACAGTTGGGAATCCACGTATGCAGAGGGCCAACTTAAGTTATGTGAGGGTTTTCAGTGGAGGTAGGTGCAGGTGTTTGGCACCCCTAACCCCCATGTTGGTCAAGAGTCAACTGTATGCTTCTCAATCAGGAGAAGTAACTGAAATTAATGGAACTCTTGTAGAAAATTCAGGACTTGTCAGTAGATCTTGTTATGAAGATAGTTGGCTGCTTAAGATGACACTGAGTAACCCTTTAGAACTAGATAAACTAAGCACGTGAGAAGTACATAAAAGCTATTGAGGAATGAAAATGGAACCCCCCCCCCCCCAAATAAAGTAACGTGAAACAACTTAATCTAATATAGTTGTCTTAAATTAGTGGTGGGTAGAAGATTTAAAGTAGCAACTCGTAGTAATACCAAAAACGAAACTGCTGCTGGAAGAAAATATCTGTTCTGTTGGATTGCAGATAAATACAATATGCATCTTTTTCACAACATCCTATGAATTTTAGGCTAGGCTATAATTATAATATTCAGAATTCCTAAAATTATTTGTGGTAAAAATCTAGTTAGAAAAGTTATGTAATTAGAGGAAAACATTTTTATCTTAAGCCTTATATAATACTGTAACTTGCTTAATTCATTTCTGGATTTGGGTCAACGTACTTAATGTTATCTTTCTATTGGAAATAAGTGGCAATGGAGAGAAGTTTCTGTTCTTATAGTGTCACATGACGAACAGTACTATCTTAATTTTGCAACATACTGCATTTGCTGGTGTTACTTTTATACAGTGAAGCAACACCCTTGCAGAAAAATAAGAAAGTTTAATAATAAAACATTCAACTTCTTCATTAAAGAAAGTTGACTGTATATTTATGCTTCAGCATCCACAGAACATAGAGACTAGTGTATCTATTATCAGTTGAAAATTGAGACCTGTCCATGTAATTATAGGTGAAAATTCTGTTGGCCACAGATATTTAACAGTTTGGTATGCAGAAGTTTTTCTTTGTATGTGAAAGTCATCTCTAGACTCTTTTGCTAATATTCTTTGATTTTCTAATCTCAGTGTTAGAATAGATGAGCTTCAAACTAATTTTATTTCTTCAGAGCCACTTTTTAGTTTGAGTAGGTACTCAGAGCGGTTATGCATCCCCTCCTAGTATCTTCTAATGCTTTTGTTGCCTTTGTCTTGTAGTTGCACAGGAATGAGGTACAGTTTAGGTTTGCTGCATACTGCTGATTGCCATAGGCAGATGTTTGTCTTTGAGAAAAAGGAGCTGGAAAAAGTAGTGTATGGGAGATGAGGGGATTATTTTGGTAAAATGACATTTTAAGAATATGACTACTTTCCACTTTTTCCTTAAGCTGATTTAAATTGTATCATTAGTATTATTTTTATAGTTACAGGCGTGTCTCAGAGATACTGCAGGTTCTATTCCAGACCAGTGCAGTAAAGTGAACATTGCAATAAAGCAAGTCACATGAATTTTTTGGTTTACCAGTGAATGTCAAAGTTGTTTACACTATACTGTAGTCACAGTGTTCGGTAGCATTATGTCTCAAAAATGTACATACTTTAATTAAAAAGTACTTTATTGCTAAAAAATTATTAATCATCATGTGAGTCTTCAGTGAGTCATAGTCCTTTTGCTGATATTAATGGCTGCTGACTTAATCCGGGTGATGGTTGCTGACATCTTTCAAAATTGAAATTAATTCTCTCAAGCCCTGCCACTGCTTTACCAACTAAGTTTATGTAATACTCTAAATCCTTTGTTGTCATTTCAACAATCTTTATAGCATCTTCACCAATGATATATTTCATCTCAAGAAACCACTCTCTGTGCTCAGCCATAAGAAGCAACTCTTCAATTAAAGCTTGGTCATGAGATTGCAGCAATTCAAGGCACATTTTCAGGCTCCACTTTTAATTCTAATTCTCTTGCTGTTTCCACCACACCTGCAGTTACTTCCTCCACTGAAGTCTTGAATCCCTCAAAGTCATCGAGGGGGGTTGGAATCAACTTTTTTGAAACTCCTATTAATGTTGATAATTTCACCTCATCTCTTGACTCACATGAATGTACTAGAATGTCATATAGAATTGGTGAATCCTTTCCAGAGGTTTTCAACTTACTTTGCCCAGATGCATCAGAGGAATCACTCACTGTCTGTGGCAGCTATAGTCTTACAAAATATTTTTCCTTAAATTGTAAGTCTTGAAATTAAAAGTACTCCTTGATCCATGGGCTGCAGAATGGGTGTTGTGTTAGCAGGCCCGAAAACAACATTGATCTCATTGTATATCACCAGAGCTCTTTCTTGGGTGACCAGGCGCATTGTCAATGAGCAGTAATATTTTGAAAGAAATCTTTTTTCTCAGTAGGAGTTTGAAACACTGGGCATAAAATATTCAGTAAATCATGTTGTAAATAGATGTGTTATCATTCAGTTTGTTCTCCTTATTCTAAAGTACAGACAGTAGATTTAGCATTAATTCTTAAGGACCCTAAGGTTTTTGGACTGGAAATGAGTGTTGGCTTCTACTTGAAGACACCAGCTGCATTAATCCCCTAACAAGAAAGTCAACCTGTCCTTTGAAGGTCTGAAGTCAGGAATTGATTTATCCTCTCTAGCTATGAGAGTCCTAGATGGCATGTTCTTCTAATTTAAGGCGGTTTCGTGTGCACTGAAAATTGTGGTTTAGAGTAGCTGCCTTCATTAATTATCTTAACTTGATCTTCTGGATAACTTGTTGCAGCTTCTTCATCGGCACTTGCTGCTTCACCGGCATTTTTAGGTTATGGAGACGGCTTCTTTCCTTAAGCTTCATCAACCAACCTCTGCTAACTTCAAACTTTTCTGCAGCTTTCTCACCTCTATTAGCCTTTATAGAATTGAAGAGAGTTAGGGCCTTGCTCTGGATTAGGCCTTGGTTTAAGGGAATGTTGTGGCTGGTTGTATCTTTTATCTAGACAGCTAAACTTTCTCCCTATCAGCAATAAGCCTGTTTTGCTTTCTTAGCATTTGTATGTTCACCAGAGTAGCAGTTTTAATTTTCTTCAGGAACTTTTTCTTTGCATTCACAGGTTGGCTAGTTGTTGGGTGCAAGGGCCTAGCTTTCAGCCTTCCTGAGTTTTTGACATGCCTTTTTCACTAAGCTTAATCGTCACTAGCTTTTGCTTTAAAGTGAGAGATGTGTGACTCTTTCACTTGAACACTAAGTGACCATTGTAGGGTTATTAATTAGCCTAATTTTAATATTGTTGTCTCTCAGAAAATAGGGAGGCCTGAGAATAGGGAGAGACACGGGGCAATGGCCAGTTGGTGGAGTAGTCAGAACACACACAGCATTTATCAATTAAGTTCACCGTCTTATATGGGTGCAGTTTGTGGTGTCCCAAAACAATTACAATGGTAACATCAAAGATTGTTGATCACAGATCACTATATCAAATATAATAATGAAAAATTTGAAATATTGTAAGAATTACCAAAATGTGACAGAGACACACAAAGTGAACAAATGCTGTTAGAAAAATGGTGCCAATAGACTTGTTCGATGCTGGGTTGCCACAGTCCTTCAATGTGTTAAAAAAAAAAAAAAAGTGTCTGGAAAGCACAATAGAATGAAATGCAATAAAATGAGATGTGCCTATAGTACACAGGTTTACAATTAGAGTGTCACTGCTTAAGGAATTGTTAGGCAACAGTGTCTTATGGCTCATGTCTTCTTTATCTCTGTGATTTTTTTTGAAGGTATCTTGTTTTGAAACTTAAAGGATTTTTGATTAAGTATCCTATGTATTTAAAAAAATAAGGCAATAATCATTTATTTGTCAAAACCAGTGACTTAATGGAAAGAAAAGAAAACTGTAACTTTTTTGAGCACCTATGTGCTAGATGAATCCCATGCCAGGTATTTTACAGATGTTTCATTTTCACAGCAATAACAAAGAAAAGGGCCACAAATTAGGGGACAGAGGAGTGGTTTTTCTAGCTTTTACAAATAGTTTAGTAGATGACATACAGTAATGATGATATTTTCGCATCAAGAGGCAGATGATAGGTTTTACATTTCTATTAGGATTTGAAAAAAAAGGGGGCACAGAAAAGAATCAAATCTGTGATTCTTTAATGCCAGATTCTTAAATCATAACAAAAATTGTTCTAGTGTATGTCACAAGAAAATACTTTGCAAAATTAATGAAACATGTTGTTCTACAGTGCAGTTCCTAAAGATAAGGATAGACAGTGCTTTAAACTGCGCCAAGGAATTGATAAGAAGATTGTCATCAATGTGCAACAAACCACTAATAAAGAACTTGCCATTGAAAGGTAAACATTTTTTGTAAGTTCAGCTTAAATATAAATTTTAGTTTTTATCAGTCTAGTGGAATAAGCATATATTGTTTTCAAAAATGTACTTGCAAAATACTGGAGTGCCAAAAATAGGTATACATATTTAAAGAGATGTTATTAATATCTGTGTATTACTTTTTAAAGTTGAATTAATTATGGTAGCATTGTGTATTATAACTTTCATTCAAAAGATGGCGTTAATCAAACAAACGCTAGCATCACTGTGCAACAGGCAGGACTGGTGGAAGCGTGATTGTCTTTTGAGGAACGCAAGACCATTTTGAAGTAGTATTTGAAATTCAAGAATGTTGTTTGAGTTTTCTCCATGTTCTCCTTACTTTAATACCCCTTGACTTCTGCCAATGGGGGACCTTCAAGGATGTGGTGTGCCATAGAAAACCAGCTATCCTGGTGGTACTTCGGGAAGAAATTAAAATGGCATGCAGAGCAATACAAGTGAACACTGGTCAGTGTTGCTCAAGCAGTAGTTTGGTGTAATCAGAAGTCTCTGGACGCTGATAGCAACCACTTTGAGAACCTCTTGTAATTGCAGAAGTCAAACGTGACTTGTTTTCATCTTTTGTGATCGGTATATATTGAGAATTACAATTTTAATAGTTTTTTCCTTTCTGAACATCTGTATCCTTTTTTTGGCACCCTCTGTATTTTGTTGCATAGGGAATTTTTTTTTCAGTTATCCAAGTAGCGACTTCATTCACTTTGAATTAACTCTCATAAATCTTCCACAAATATGCTGACAAATGTGATAATAAAAGGCAAACATAGAATTTGCCTATATCAATTAAAGAAGTAAGGATTATTTTGGCAGTGCCAATTGATAATTTTAATGTGTCCTTTTTTCCATCATAAGAATTTTTTAAGTGACCTAATTTAAACATCTTTGTTGTATTCTTTTTTCCAAATTTATGTCCGTTCTTTTTTTAACAGGTGTTTTGGTCTTCTCCTTAGCCCAGGAAAAGATGTACGAAATAGTGACATGCACTTGTTAGATTTGGTAAGAATGTTTTTTATATAACTTATTAACTATTTTCTGGATGAAGGTTGTTTTAATTTATCTCATCTGAATCTAATGTTAAAGCACATTTATGGATATGTTCTTGTGAGCTATAAAGAAATAAAGATAATGGAATTTATTTCTGACTTGGTATTTTACTAGTTTCTTGACTATGATAGTGAATAATTCTTATTTATCATATAGGGAATCAAAAGAGGAAAGTTGTGAGATAATTATTTGCAAACTATCATGAGCTTTATAAACATTATTAGTATTATTTCTATTCTATGGAAATCTTTATTTTCAGAACTAAAATTATCATAGTAATTATTCACTTGATAGAAGAATTCAACATAGATTTAGGTAGTAACTTTCTGTAATAATTGTATAGGTTAGTATGATTTACAAGCATTTACTTATAACTTTTTAGGAATAATTGCATATATAACTGCCACAGCTTTAATTTTAAAATCTTTAATTTTAATTCACATATGTTTATACCTTTTTTTTCCTTAAAATATCTAATTCTTTTTTATGCTCTTATATTTTTGTAACTCCTGTTTTTAAAGGCAGCAAGATTCGGTTAGCTGTTGTTTCCTTACTTTGGCATTAATGTTTGATTTACTCTTTAGGAATCTATGGGCAAAAGTTCAGATGGAAAGTCTTATGTTATAACTGGGAGCTGGAATCCAAAATCTCCACATTTTCAAGTTGTAAATGAAGAAACTCCTAAAGGTAATGCAAAATTTCCAGCGTTTACCTAGTTCTGGTGCAGCCAAAGAATTTGAATAGTTCTTTGAGTTTGTTATTAAATTTGATCTGTAAACAAAGTATCATTTTTCCCACCTTCTCTCTATTTTTTTTCCCTTCCCTGCTTCCTTTTCTACTTATGTACTCATTTATTTACAGACTTCTAAATTTTATTTACTTTTGTGGAGAGATAATATATACAAATACGGTTAAAAATTAAAGAATATGTAGAAAAAGGTAAAAATCTGCCCAGTCCTCATGGCCCAATTCTAAATGGGACCAATGAACAGTTTCTTATGTAGCTTTACAGATATTCTATGCATTAAACAATCTTTTTCAAGGTATTTCATATTCTTTCTGAATATAATTTAATGGCTATATAATATCCTGAAAATGTAACATTATTTACTTAACTACTAGTGCCTCTTACTGAGCATTTATGTATTCATAGCATTGTAGATACATGGATAAAGGACATAAACAGTTACCATTGTTAACTCAGATTTTAAAAGTTGGGAATTCCCATTGTTGGTGAGAGTGGCATGGAGAAGCCATATGTCATTTTTGTAAAACAGTCTCACAGTACGTCATAAGCTTTAAAATGTATACTTAACTAATTCCACTTCAAAGAGCCTACCCAAGAAAAGAATTCTCAATATAGAAAAAAAATTTCAAAATAGCAATTTATCTGATTATTTTAGATTGTTATTTAGTTAATGTATTACCTTAAGATACCGAAGTTTGTAATAAAAGTGATTACTTTCACATGAATCATATGAGCAAATATAGTTCCATTTTTTTTTTAATTTGCTTCTCTCCTTTACCTCTCTCTAGATAAAGTGCTGTTTATGACCACAGCGGTTGATTTGGTGATAACAGAAGTACAAGAGCCTGTTCGATTTCTCCTAGAAACAAAAGTCCGAGTTTGCTCACCTAATGAAAGATTGTTTTGGCCCTTCAGCAAACGTAGTACTACCGAAAATTTCTTTTTGAAACTAAAACAGGTACCATACTTCTCTATAACTATGGGGTGGGGGTTGGGGCTTAAGAAAGGAGAAACTACTTCTGAGGCTGTTTTAGCATTAATCTGAGCTATCAATGAGATCCTTAAATAGTTGTGAATTTTATCTGTATTAAAAGGAAAAAATTTTGAGTTTTTTAACCCACTTATCATTTTTATTGCTCTTCATTTCTTCCTGAAGAACCAAGCTTCCACCTGATCTCACTTGCTTTTTACCTGTAGAAATTTTTTTAGCTTTACGTTTAGTGAGGATCTACTGGAGACATAACTTTTGGACTTCTTTATCTATAAAGGTCTTTATTTCACTTTCATTGCAGTAGGCTATTTTCACTGAATATAGGATTCTGAGTTGAGGTTTTCTTTCAGCACTTTAAAGATGTCGTCTCACAGACTTCCTGTTCCCATTGTTTTTGATGAGAAGTCAGCATGTATTTATTTATATTATTGCTGTGTATGTGATGAGTCATTTTTCTCAGGCTGCTTTTAAGATTATTTTTTATTTAGTTTTGGTTTTCAGACATGTAATGGTGGTATGCCTGCATGTGGCTTCCTTCCTGTTTGTTTTACTTGGGATTTGCTGGAGTTCTTGAAGTTTTAAATTTATATTTTTTATTTTAACAAATTTGAGGAAAATCTGGCTCATTATTTCTTTCAACCCTTTTTCTGACCCATCTATTCCTTCTCTCCTTATGATACTCCAGCTACATATATTATAGACCTTTTGGTATTATCCCGCAGACCTCTGAGGTTCTATTTATTATTTCAAATCTTTGGGGTTTTTTTCAGATAGTATACTTTTTTTGTTTTTGTTTTTGTTTTTTTGTTTTGTTTTGTTTTTGTATGTGGGTAGTTCCCTGGCTGAGAATCGAACCCAGGCCACAGCGTTGACAGCACTAGCGCGGAAGCCTTAAGCCACTACACCACCAGGGAACTCCCCAGATAGTATACTTTTTGTTGACCAATCTTAAAATTCACTTGACTTTTTTCATATCCAGTCTGCTGTTAAGCCCACTCAATGAATCTGTTTTTAAAATTGCATATTATTTATTTCTTAATTCTGGAATTTTTATTTGTTTCTTTTTTTATATTAATAGTTCCTGTTTTCTTACAAGATTTCCTCTTTGTGTTTTATTTTCAACGTATTTTATGTTATATCTTTGAGTATAATTATAATATAGTTACTTTAAAAATCCTTGACTGCTAATTCTGAACTCTAATGAGTCACATTTTCCTGTTTCTTTGGTAATTTGGGATTATGTATTAGATATTTTTAATGATAGAGTGTAGAGACTCTGTTGTTGTCTTTTGAGCATCGGTGTTTCATTTTTTTTTTTTTAAATCTTAGTTAACATGGTCAAAGTTAAACTCCATACTCTTTTTCTTGTGGACAGCAGATGAAATCTCTGCTCCCTTCATTTAGTTTGTCTTAGCCCATGTTGCCAGAGTTTGTTTGTTTTTGCTTATCTTTGTATCAAAACAACTTGAAAGAAATCAAATTCACAGTGACCTAAATTGCTAAATCCAGTGGTCAGATTGAGTCTTCATCTTACTTGACTTGTCAGCAGCCTTTGATCTAGGTAATTGCTCTCTTCTCCTTAAATACACTTCTTTCCCTTAGCTTTCAGGATGTCTCAAATTTACCACATTCAAAAAGGTCTTATTGCCTCATTCCCCACCCCTAAAATACTCTACCTGTCTTTACTATCCAGTTCATGGACATGTTCTCCTATAGTTGCTTAGGCCAAGAATTTTACTTTTTATTTTTCACACCTCATATGCAGTCTTTAGGAAATTCTGTTTACTTTCAAAACATATCTAGAATCTGACCACTTCTCACCACCTGGATTATGATAACCTCATCTGAGTCATTGTTTTTACCTTGACTATTGCAATAGCCTTTTCTCACATCTTCCTGTTTCTGTTTTTGTCCCCCTTTTGATATATTCTCACCATAGCATCAGATCACATAATTTTTCTGCTCAAAATTCTCTAACCCTATTTTACTTCTTAAAAGCTAGTCTTTAGAGCGGCTTATAAAACCCTACCTGACCTGCAGCCCATTGCATCATGAACTGATTTCTCTCTTACCGTTTTTCCTTCTTGCTCGCGTCCTCTACTCTAATCATGGTCTTAGGGCCTTTTTTGCTATTAACTGTTTTCTTCTGCCTAGAATACTCTTTCCCTGGATCCCGCTTGCTATTATTCATCTCCTTCAAACCCTCATCTTCTTCAGGTCTTTGCTCAGATTTACTTCTCAGCAACTCATGACTACCCCATTTAACACTGTAGTTTGCCTGCTCTTCCACTGGTACTGGTACTATAAAACCCCCTTACCCCAAAACTGATATATTTAAAATTTTTTTTACAAAGCTGTTACTTTCCAATATACCACTTAATATACTTATTTTTATTTTATCTGTTTTTCCATATTAGAACCATCTGTAAGGCTGTATTCCTAATCTGTCTTGTTCACTGATTTATCCCAAGCATCTAGAACAGTAGTTCTCAATAAGTATTTGTTGAGTTGACTTTATTTACATGTAACTTTGATCTTCCATTATACAGAATTATAGTGTTGTATGTGGTTTTAGTTGACTATTCTACTCTATGCCAATAAATATTTTGGTTTCAGTGTATTCACTTTAGCCCTTTTGGTTATAGTTGGAAAAAGCTAGCAAGTAGATCAAAAATAGAGATTTCTTTTCAGTGTTGTTTGAAGAGACAGAAAGTAAGCCTAGGGCCCAGTACTGTTCTCCCACCTCTTCACTGTGGCAAGAGCAGCTGGTCAGCCTAGGATTCATTTAGGACTTCGCTTTGGCGTCATAATACATGGATCTTACCATTGACTGGCTTATGACTTCAAGTAAGTTTCTTCAACTCTCTGAGCCTCAGCTTAGATAGAATCTTCCTCATGGTGTTATTGTGACATTGAGTGAGAAACTGTACAACACATTTGGACTAGTAGTTCCTTGCACATAGGTATGTTCTTCATACATTTTAGCTATTAATGAGTGGAACCATGGAACCTCAATGGGACTGAGAATGAATAAAAACACTTAGTCATGAAAGCAGAATAGCATTGATTATTTAGAGGATCAGACCCAGGGGAGGAATGCTTCAGAAAGAAAACCAACTTAAAAGCATCATTTAAAAAGTTTACAGAGTGGGAATGATTCTTAACAGTTTCTAGAGTAAAAGATGATAGAGAAATTAATTGTGTAATATTTTTAGTATGAATTTGTATTTTAAAAAAGATACTACTTAAAGAGAATATAAAGAGTCCTATCTCTTTATCTTGTCTTCATGAGCATAAATAAGCTTCCCCTGATCTTGCTTTTCCCTTGGGGTCTTACCTTACACAGCCTTGGATTCAAAGATTGCATAGGTTTATAGAAATATTACTTCTGTAATTTGATCCAGAGAATAATCTATCTAATTAGGCTAACAGATGAGTTGGTAGGTTAAACTAGCCCAAAAGATACGTATACCTGAGAAATAGCTTGATAGGCTACCCTGGACTCTGTTAAGGTTACCAACTAAACATAGGCTGAGGTGTTGGTATTTGTTTTGCATAAAACATAGGTTTGTGTGTGGAAGCTGGGAAGAGGGCAGGGAATTCCTCAGAATAATCTTTCATTTTACTCTTTATTTGGGTAAATCTTAAGGGGAGGAGGCCGGCTTATGTGAGGGTATAGAATAGGAAAGGAGAGAGAGTGAGAATTTGAACAACTTTTTACTTAGAGCCAGTAGAGCACTGCTAATCTCATTTATTGTAGCATAATAAATTAAGTTTATTTATTTTCTCTTTTCCATTCCTGGCATTAAAAGGTAATAGCAGCTATCATTAATTGAGGCCCTACTGTGACCATCACTTTACTAGCTACTTTCACTTTTTCTGTCTTATGTATTTTTTAGCCATCCAGTGAGGATAGTATTCTCATTTATATATCCAAAAATGTGAAATAGTAGGTTTGATGGGGATTTCTGTGAAAAAGGTACATACCTAGGCTTTCTAAGAGTCTCAGCCAGGGTTCTTTCCACAGAAAATGCTCCTTTTGTCTTTCTATACGAGTATTTTTAGTATTTCCTTAAATCAAACATAATTTAAAATTTTAACCTCTTTGCAGTTCTCATTACACAGATAAGAAAATAATGCAACAGATTAAAATTTTTAAATATACAATATGCAGTTTCTGTTTATTGTTGTAAGTATGGGAAAACAATTAGAAATGTTTTTTAAAATACATGTCTAAAAATTGATCCATTTTCCTTTCACTGAATTTATCGGGTGACTCAGTAAATCTTTTAGGCTGGAAGCTTTCCCAACTGTGGGGGTTGTTATATTAAGATGGCATCATATTAAAGAAGAAACTTTTAAATTAGTGGGGAAAGAAAGATTGCTTCTTGGATTTAAATTTTCAGATATCATTTACTAAAGAGGAAGAAAAGACTAGATTTTCAGATAATAACGTATGGTGAATAAAAGACCAACTAAGCATTCTTAAAACTGTTACCAGAAAATGGGGTGCCCTGTCCAAGTACTTGGTATCTCAAGCAAAGAATTGAATGAGACACACACCAGAGTGTAGAAATGAAAGAAAGAGATACTTTATTGAAAAGAAAGTACACTCCAAAGAGGTAGGAGTGGGCCCCAGCAGGGAGAGTGGCTCTAGGGCCTCTGATGGCAAAGGGAAAGTACACTCCTAAGAGGTAGGAGTGGGCTCGAGCAGGAAAATGGCTCAATAGCCCAGATTAACAAGGCTTTGGTACTTTTATTTTCTTTGGCTGTAAGGGTTACGCCCATCTGGATCTGGGGCCTCTTGATTGACAAGTTTGATTGACATGGGGCCTATTAAATAACCCCCGTCTAACTGCACATGCCCTTTCCCAGAGTTCAGTCTGTTGTAATGATATGAATGAACTTCCGGGCATATGTATGACATTACAATGATGGTATAATGAAGCCCAAGTGAGAAGAAGGTCGTAGGAACTCTCACTGCGCAGGCGTTAGGAACTGGCCCAAACTGGTGGGCTCCTTGTGCCCTCTGACTTTCTTGTATTTGCCTGGAACCTCGTCCTGTGGCTGCTCAGCCTGGGGCACGAATTACTGGTGAAAGGGTGGCATCAAGGCGGGGACTGTTCCAGCAGGTGAGTCTCTTGGGAGGGGTCCTGAGTTTCCCCCTATTCTATCTGCCTTCCTCACTTTCCTCTTGAGAGATGTGATCCCCACAAATCTCTGTGGGAAGCTGAAGGACTGGAGAGCTCATCTTCTGTATCTGCTTCCTGCTGAGAATGGTCGTTGTGACTACCTGTTGGGGATCCATGGAGCTCTCACCCTATGTGACCTAAAAGGGGAAGGGGTGTTGAGGTCCGCCGTGTTGACTTCCTTGGACTGGAAGCCTTATGGAGGTATCACTTGTATCCTGATGGTCCCTAGATGAGGAGAAATTAATTGAATCAGTAGTTGAAAAAGCATTGACTCAAGAAATAGGTCTCAAAGCCCTTGTCGCTGTGATGTAAAGTCCATTTGAGCCTGCGCCCTGTTGACTTCTGGCCTAGTTGGTCGTTTAGGTGTTATCCCCTGTCTTGGTCCAGAAAGGTCTGGAACAGGTGCTTGCCTGTAGTGATTGTAATCAGCAAGCTGGAGACACAAGTGACAAGTTTTGGAGTAATTACCTATGGGGCACAGTCTGTTGCTCAAGGTGAGGAGTCAGGGAAAAATTGATCAAGGAGGCAATTAAGGCTTTGGACAAGGAAAAAGCTGGAACTGAGAGCTAAAGAACAAGGACAAGGAGTCTATAATGAGGTGGGGAGAGGGCTCCTTTGTTTGGCCCACATCAAAACTAGATTTATGAAATTTTTATGTCCAGAGAGACTTTAAAATCTTTTTTAAAATTTATTTTTATTGTTAGACTTACTGGGGTGACATCTGTTAGCAAGAGACTTTAAAATCTTTTATGAAGTTATTTTATAAAATAATAAGCTGGTGTCTGAAAGACTAAATGATGTGGCCAATGTCATATAGACAACTAATTAGTATAACTGTATTGGAAACCTGGGCCTCTTATTTCTACGTGTGTGTGTGTGTGTGTGTGTGTGTGCGCGCGCGCGCGCATGTGTGTGTGTACACAGCCACACACACACATATGCACTAAACCCCTGTACCTCTCAAGATAAAAAAAATATGAAAATGCTTTCTATACTAGAGCTCTTCGACTGCTCAGTCAGGAGGCACATGATGACTGGATGTTCCAGTGTTCCTAGGAAGTGTGATCACTTGGTTCTGGTAGTTTATCTGACTTCAGACCACTGGATTGCTCTTGTAAAAGTAGAGTTTTCTAAAAGTAGAGTTTTCTCTTTGCATTTAGCAAGTAATCTTTGGTGTGGTACTTTGGCAACTTCCACATATCCTAGTGTTCAACCACTTTCTAACTAGTCACTATCAATCGTTCTTGCTTGAATCAGAGTTCATTCACGTATTTCCAGTAGTAATTTAACATAACAGGATTTTCTTTTCTTTTACATTTATATATACAGAGAGTGTAAAAAATGTATACACATTTTTAAAAAGGAAGAAACTATATTAAAATTGTAATAATACATACTGCTAACAAAGATGAACACAAGTCACATTTGACCTCTGTAATTACAAGAGGTGTTCACAGTGGCTACCATCAGCGTCCAGAAACTGAACTGCTTGAGCGGTGTTGACCATAGTTTTCACTTGTATTGCTGCACATGCTGTTTCAGTTTCTTCCCAAAGAACCACCAGGGTAGCTGGTTTTTCATGGTACACCACATCCTTGAAGTTCTACCATAGGTAGAAGTCAAGGGGTGTTAAGTCAGGGGAATGTGGGGGAAACTCAAACATTCTCGAATTTCAAATATCCTTCAAAATGGTCTTGTGCTCTTTGAAGGACAACCATGCTTCTGCCACTTTCTTTGACTGTTCTGCCTGTTGCATGGTGACACTAACATTCATTTGATTATTGCCATCTTTTGAGGGAACATACTACACATTGATACCATAATGCAATTCAACTTTGAAAAGCAGTATGTAGATAACGTATACACTTTTTTGGCAACCCTAGTATTTTAAAATTGAATATCTCCATTGTAATAAGTGACATATTTAATTTATTTGCTTTATCCTACTTCATTAAAGAATTTAAAGATACCACTATTGCAGGAAACACCCTTAATATCTTGTCTTTATTTTACTGCCCCCAGCAAATTTGTAACAAAAGCTCTATAAACTTGTAAAATGTCTACTGAGAAAAGGTACTATTATATGAGTTTATACAATATAGATTTTAATTATTTAAAATTCCAGTGAGAACAAGCTTATATTTTAATGCAATTACTGATATAAGTAATTAAGCATCAATTAATAAACTTCCTCCATTTCTGAAATATATACAATGTCACACTATAATTTGTATACAAATTATGGTTATACAAATTTGTTTTAAATTGAAAATAAAACCTGTATTTTAATATCACTGTGTAAAACTCGTATGTAAACATCTGAATGAAAAGGTTTCCAAAATACTTAGTGTATTCTGACCTTTTATGTAAATGCTTAAACAAATTTTGGGAGAAACGTCTATTAATATAACCATAATAACCATATACCTCTGTATTTTTGTTGATTTCTCATTTGCATATATGAAAAAGACATACAATATGAAATTATTTGAATTAGTGTGGTTTTAAATTCCCATATGTTCATATTCATTCAAAAAATTAGTATTGTGATTAAGAGTGGTTTTGGATTTTTTGGAATTTTTTTATTCTTTGAACATGTTCAGTAAGATAGTAAAATTAGTACTACCTTCAAAAGTTTCTTCAAATATTTTTTTCATTGTGTTTATGTTACCATTTGAGATATAGTTAAGTTTAATGTTTCTCTACTTTCAGTTTGGGGATTTGGCATTTTTCCCTCATTTGGGTTTGTTTGTTTTTTTTTTAATGTTTAAAATACATGGTAACAGAAGTCAAAATTACATAGAAATGTATACTGAGACCTCTTGCTTTCATTTATGTCTGTCTCATCCCAACCCCATGGGTAACCATTATTGGTTTCTGGGTTACCGTTCCAGTGTTTCTTTTTGTGAAAATAAAATACTCCTATATGTTTTTAACCCCCATTTAAACAAAAACTAGCATACTGCCATATTTTGCTGTGTATAATGTACACTTTTTTGCCCGAATTTGTGAGGGAAAAATAAGGATGCACATGATATATGAGTAGTACTAATTTTATATCTATGTGAATGGGTCAAAATCATGGGTGGGCACTACCCACGGCAAAATATGGTATATATACTGTCCTGCCTCTTGCTTTTTAAACTTAATATATCCTGGAGATCATTCCACTTCAGTTCATAGAGATTGTCCTCATTCTTGTTTACTTTTTTGGGGGGGAGGGGGCGTACAGGAGGTGGTAGTTCCCTGGCTGGGAATCGAACCCATCTCATTCTTGTTTAATGGCTGCTAGTAGTACTACGTTGTTTAGATGAATCATGATCTTTTCAGCTAGTTCTCCATTAATGGATACCTAGATTTTTTCCCCTAATCATTTACTTTCAAAATAATGTTGCATTATAGAATCTTGTGCATGTGTTGTTTTGATTTTATAAAAGTACATCTTAGATTCCTATTAGAGTAGATTCCTATTGGTACACGAGGTAATTTTGCATATGTAACTTGGTTGGATTTGCTCAATTGCCCTGTGTAGAAGTTGTAGCCATTGAGATTAAACAGGGTACGAGAGTATCTGTTTCTCTACAGTCTTTTTAAGAGTGTGTTGTCAGATTTAGGGATCTAATGGTAGTTTTAATTTATCCTCTGATAAATGAAAACAAGAATTTTTCCATATGCTTATGGGTGGTTTTTCTTTACTGTAAATTGTCTCTTTATATTTTTTGTTCTTTGGTTTTGGTCTCTTCGTAATTTTTAGATGGCTTTTTATATTTGAGAGATTAACCCTTTGAGATAAAAGTTGCAAATATTTCTCCTGGTTTGTCAGTTGTCTTTTGACTTAAATTATCATGGTCTTTTGGGCTTTTTTGCCACACTTCTTTTTATGTACTCAAATTTACAAAGTTTTTCCTTTAAATTTGGGGTCATAATTAGTAATGCTTTCCCTCTCACAAATAATCAAGGAAATTGCATATTTTCTTTTATTACTTACATGGTTTCATTTTACTACCTTTAGATCTCTGGTACATTATTGTTTTCTTCTGGTATATAGTGTAATGGATAGATCTGATTTAGTCTTTTTCCAGATGGCCATTCACTTGTCCCAACACCATTCATTGGAAAGTCTTAACTTTTCCCTCATTAATTAGTGATGACATCTGTATTATATGTCATGATTTCATGTGTATTTGGATCTCTTTATGGTTTTTATATTTTTCCCATTGGTTTTTACATTATTCATGTACCAATACAACTCTGTTAATATGTTGATTCATAATATGTTTTAATGTTTGGGAGAGCTACCTTCCCTTCCCAGTTATTCCTTTTGTGGGTTTTGCTGGATATTCTTGATTGTTTACTTATATAAACTTAGGTTCAACTTTTGTAGCTCTGGAAAAAATTATTGTTTTTTTTTTTGTTTTTTTGTTTTTTTTTTGTATGTGGGTAGTTCCCTGGCTGGGAATCGAACCCAGGCCACAGCATTGACAGCGCCAGTGCCGAAGCCTTAAGCCACTACACCATCAGGAACTCCCCAATTGTTGGTATTTTTATTGGAGAGAATTGACATCTTTATGATGTTAAGTCATCCAAGAGCATGTGATATCTTTCCATTTAGTTGAGTCTGCATTTTTTTTTGTCTTTTAAGAGTGCTTTTTAAAAGGCTTTTTATTACAAAAAATTAAAACATACACATAAATAGAAAGAGTAGTGAACCCCTATGTACTATTACCCAGCTTGAACAGTAAACAACATCTTTCATAGCAGGAGTACTTGACTTACAATTGGGGTCCAGTTCTTGACTCAGTGTTTATCTGTCTTCAAAGGCAATATTGGTCTGGTTACTATTACAGAAGAGTTTCTCAGTGAACTGCAATGATTCTCACATTTATATAGTCTCTGAGGAAAATTTTTAAAGGTAATGAGCTATTATTGATCCTCCAACTGTTTCAGATAGCTATAACTAATGTTTAAGAGAATGAGTTTTAACAGTACAAAAAAGGAAATCCTATTGCCTATCGAAGTACAATATGTAAAAATTTTAAAATAATAATTAAAAATTTAGAATGAACATGTTTCAGAAATTTTTATTCAGTTCATTAAGTAATGAGGGAGCCAGTAAGATGGTAAAACCAGTTCTAAGTATTTGAGGAACATGAGTTTTTGTAATCCTTCCTTTAAAAAATGAAAAAATGAGAAAAGGTATTAAGAAAAGATAGCTGGATTGGGAACAACTGGGTCATGGCCTGTAGGTAACCTCTGAGTTATCTTTTCTATTGGACAGAAATCGTTTGCATATCCACTGGACACAAATCTACAGGTTAATACGTAACTTCACAGAGTCTGGGTCCTTAATAGTAATCAGCTAAGTCAGAATCGTTTATTCATCTAGAAAATCAAATAATCCTCGGGTGAACATGTTAGGACAAAGTTGGCAAACTACAGGCTGTGGGTCGAATCTGGTTTGGTGCTTATTTTCATAAAGTTGATACTGGAACACTGTGGCATTCCCTCACTCACTGACAGTGGCTCCTTGTGCACCATCATGGCAGAGTCGAGTATTTGCGACAGAGATTACTGGCCCACACATCCTAAAATGTTTACTATTTGGCCCTTTGCAGAAAAGTTTACTGACTCCTGTATTAAACATTGCCTCAGGATGATATTGAAAGGACATGTTGCCATTATCTTAGCCTTCCAGGATTGGGGTAATTTTCCTTAACCCAAATGAACATGATACAGTCTGCTCTGCCTGGTATTTCTGCACTTATTCCTCCCCCTCTCTCTCTCTGTATTTTTATTTTATGCATGTGTGTATTTCTCGTTGGTGTAGCCACCTTTCTAGTTATCTCTGTATCTTTTACTACAGTTCTGCCTTTTTCTCCTGCTGTATTTCACTCTTTTTTTCCCTCTTCCTCAAACTGGTTATAATATGAATGTCAATATATTGAAATAATTGTACTGATAAAGTTTAATAGTCCCTGTTAATAATTTTTAATTTAGGTGAGTTTAAACTGTTACGTTTTTACCTCAAAATAAAACCAAAATACAAACCAATTTGAGTTATCAAAATTTTTGTGGAATTTTTTAAATGTCTTCTGCCACTTACCCCTTCCCCACCCCCATTTGTAGCTTTCAATTGAGGAAAATTTTTCTATAGTGTTTTAATTAAGCTAAAGGAGGGAGGAGATACATGGAAATAAAAGGACTTTCTTAGTCCTGAACTCTATTTTAGAATATTTTAAAGCTTTTTTTTTAATGTACGGTTTTATATAGGAAACCTTGAAGGACACCTTTAAAATAACTTGTAAGTTGCAGAGTGGTTAACTTCTTAGTTCACACTTATTAAATATTGGTGGTTGAATGTTTGATGATGCAGTCTTAAGAGAATAAATAAAATTGCTGAACTGAAGTCCTGCTCAGTAAATATCCTGTTTTCCTAAAGGGTTTTAAATCTAAACATATACTTTTCTATTTAGAAAAGGTTACACTTAGTGTAGATATTTAAAGTAATACCTTTTTATTCCTACGATCTATGTGAAGTCAGAAGTAGTGCTCAATTAAAAAAAGAATTTTACCATTTAATAAATAACATTTTTTCATCTTGAAGATAAAGCAAAAGGAGAGAAAGAGCAATACAGACACTTTATACGAAGTCGTATGCCTGGAAAGTGAATCAGAAAGAGAGAGGAGGAGAACTACAGCCAGTCCCTCCCTTCGACTGCCGCAGTCTGGATCCCAGAGTTCAGTGATACCTTCTCCTCCAGAAGATGATGAAGAGGAAGGTAAATTGTAGGGAGGGCTCCATGTCTGTTCTGAGGTGGAGAGCTATGCAGACTATTACAGTTTTATCAGAGAACTGATGATGTGACTTAGCATTGGGAATTCTTTCAGTACTTGTGAGAGTCTACTATATGCAATTATATGTAGGGAGATTCAAAAGTGATGAACACAGGATAATTGTAATCAAGTTGGACAAAAATGTGAGTTTTACAGTTAGTCCTTTTTAAAATTCAGCCTCGTGGTAGCTTAGTGTATAGCACATTTTTGGAGCAAGTTTTATATAGTATCCACCTTAATGAATGTTTTCATCTCATCTCATTTACAGGGACAAGTTCACTTGCTGTGGGGTTTCCACACATGACCCTGTCACTTACACACATACACACAAATATATATATAAACATACAAGTTTATATATATACATTATGGGGTTTTTATACTGATAAACATTAGGAATCTACCAGGGGAGTTTTTTCCCCCTCTTTTTTTCATAGTTATGTCTATGAAATAATTTGTTAGTCTGTTGATCTCTATTAAAATATCCTACATAGAAGCGAGGAAAGAGAGGAGGAGCACAGGAAAAGTAGAAGTTTGGGAGGTATTTCTAATTAACAATTTTGTACCAGGGCTTTATTTTTAAGGGGGAAAAGGCTGATTACGATAGAAGCATGTGCCTATGGGAAGTTCATAGGAAGTATTCTGGAAATTCACAGAGGAGAATCCATTTTTCTCTGTGAGGAATGTGGTAGGGCATCATGAAGAGTAGTTTTTGAGCTGAGACTTTTAAAGTCAAGGAGAATTGAGCAGGGATGTATGGACTGGATTGGGCACTTCTAGCTAAATTATGTTAACAATGGCATGAAGGTGGCAAGAATGATTGATTAGGTTAAAGGCAATACATGTCTATGATGATATGTACTATTTTCAAGTTTGGAGCAAACTCTTGACTTTCTGCTTCCTGTTATCTGTAATTTCTGCTTTTCCTATGATTAATCAACTTCGGATCATTTATTGGTAATATTAATGGCCACCAAGTTACTAGATGCTTAATATGTAGTAGGCAGGTACTTTGTTTATAGAGTGAATTAATACTGTGTTTATATGATCCTCACAAAACCCCTGAAAAATATAATTTATTGTTATCTTTATTTTGCATATAAGGAAACAGAATCTCAGTAAAGTGAATTTACCTAGGGTCATACAGCTAGAAATTGAAAGGGAGGATTTTAATCTGGATCTATGAGTAAACAGTCTGAACTCTATTCTTTGATCACTTCTGTGCATTTAGTTCACTTAAAGCATTTTGAAGTGCAAAGACAGCACATGTGTTGTTTTTGGAGAAATCACAGATACAATTCAGATTCTCCTTGCAGGGCCAATTCAAGTCTTGTATTAAATCTGGCAAGGTGGAATTGTTTCTCTGTTTGAGATTGTCTACTGTATAACTCGTGGTCTTGAGACTTTCAGTTTCCGTTCTAGCTCAACATTGCTTGAGATGGCAAAGCAAGTAGAAGTTTACAGAACTTTCCTCCACTTAAGCTCAGTAATAAAAACAAACACCACCAAAATTTAAGATACTCTTAATTTATTATGAAACCAGAGGGTGCTCCAATATCCATACTATAGATTTTAAAGAATATCTCTCAGTTATAAAGAAATTTGGGCCCAGCTAAAGCATAGCATTAGGATTGACACGTAGTTATAGTCTGTAGCACGCATAGATTTTTAAAATATAATTGAGGGGATTCAGAAGGCCTTTACCGACAATTCTTAACTAGGAAGAGATAAGGGGTAGGGCATCATGAGAGAATCAGAGAACGCTAGAACACAAGCTTCGTAAAAGAAGAGAGTATGTTCTCTTTTGCTCCACATTCTTTCCCTAGTGTATAACACAATTCCTGGTAATGTAGTAGATGCTAACTGGGACTGAAGAAGACTGGCAGCCATATTATCATTTAATTCTGTCTAACCCAGTATACAAACCAAGGAAGCATGTCCTGTTGTGATCTGTTTGCTCCCTGGACTGAAATGGCTGTGGTCCTCTAGAGAGCCTCCTTATCCATAGTACATTGCGCTTATGGGGTAGGAAGCCAGCAGTTATAAGATTTGTGGGGGCGTTAAGAAACAACATTCTGAAACAGTACTCTCCCACCAGTTTCAAACTACTATCCAGATTTGTTGAAAGCATCCAAAACAGAGAAAGAGAATTTTATAAAATAGATCTTTCTAATCTCTTTAAAGGAATTGTCACCTCTTAAAAATGTTAGTACATTTTTTATAGCTACCTACCCTGAGAATTGTATTATATTGCTATTTTAATGAGAAGAGAATTAGTTGAGGCATTAGAAGGTAGGGCCAATTCTGGCAAAATAGTAAACTAGTTTATCTTAGTGCCTTCAAGCCTTTCTGCTTTCCTTATTCATCATCTACAGATGTCTCACTTACACTGTCTGACCTCTTCCCTATCTCACCATCAAAATTGATAATGCCCAAGACATTATTATGTAATAAAGTTTAATAATATCATGGACTTCTGAGCCTTTAAATCAGTGCTCTCTGGTAATTACTATCTCTAGTAGAGGTGTAAATTCATGATGCAAGTTAAATTTTAAAAATCTAGAAACAGAATTAGTGAGGACACATGGAAACAAGTCCTGTCTGCGCAACTAGTGGAAGTACAAATTGGTAAAACCATTTTGGAAGGCAGTTTGTCAATAAGTTTCAAAATCCTTAAAAGCATGCATTTTTTTAAACCCAGGAAGTCCATTCTGGGTATACACCCAATGAAAGCAATGAGATACATTCATCCTAATTCTATTTGTAGATAGAATTAGTTGAAAACTCCTTAAGTGTCCAACAAAAGATTGGTTAAGTAGCTACTTAGTCCTTATTTTGCCCCCCACTTTCCTTACACTTCAATCCCTCTCACGTGCCTTTATGAGTGTCACTTTTTTCACTGTTGTCTTATAATCTTTAAATTTGTTGAATTTACTTTTCCTAATTACTTGAATTAAATTTGAAATGATTCAGTTTGGTCTTTTAAAATATTTTTGCTTCTATTATAAATTATTGTACACCACTGTAGAAAATTTAGAAAGTCGTGAAAACATGGAGAGAAAAAAATTTGTAACTCCTTCATTCAGAGGCAATACTTATTAATACCTTGGCATAGTTCATTCTAGACTCTTCCCTATTTTTTAACATATATTTGATCATAATGAAGATTTAGCACTTGAAAGTTTTATTGTATGTGGTATTTTGCCATATCATTAATGTATACAAATGTCAACATGCAATTACATTTTAAATGCACATCATCATTTATTCAGCCATTCTCTACTCTCCTTTTGTTGGACTTTTAGGTGGTTTGTAATTTTTTCAAATACTATAAATAAGATGCTTATGTATTTTCATGCATAAAGCTTCTTGCTTTGGAAAAGGAGAGAAAATGTATCATAATTATAAAATGATGTATCCTATCAATTTATAATTAAATGGCTCTTTTCTGCAGTTGACATTATATGGACCTGTAGGGAAAGCAAAAGAGAATGAAAGAGATCACAACATACCATGTAGGACCATTTTTATTTTCTTTGTATTTATATCCTATATACTAAAAGAGGAATTAGAAATTATGACTTTATGCTTCCAGTAAAATCTTTCACATTTGACTGTTACCTTTCCATGTCATTCTTCTGGCTGGCATAGCCACCTTCTGTTATCTTTTTTTATGTGTTTTGTTTATTAAAGATAACGACGAACCTCTTTTGAGTGGATCTGGTGATGTATCCAAAGAATGTGCAGAAAAAATTCTTGAAACATGGGGAGAACTGCTGTCAAAATGGTAAGTTATGATAGAATAGTTCTCCTTTTCATCTGCAGTTCTTATTTTATGGGCAAGTCTATCTTACCTAACTACAATATTTTAATTTTGGAACCAGTAATAGAAAGTGAAATAAGTTCATGTTTCAGAATCTGTTTTTAGAGGTGTATGGCAGTAGTAGTGAAGATCTGAAATCAACTTTCTGAGTATCAGTAACCTAATAGATTCTCATTGCTGCAGAAGATATTTATTCAATATTTATTCAAACATGGAATCAATCCATGATGAGAAAGAGTAAGGAAAGAGGTCCTTTATATTATATTTAAGAGGTTAGGAACCACTGACTGGTTAAGATAACACACAATAGTTAAGGCAATACGCAATAATCAGTGAAGTGTAGAGATGTTCACATAGTGCCTGGAGCCATAGAGGAGACCCCAGGTGGGATTTTCATTATCTGTGTTATGTACCTAAAGTAACAGAGCAGAATGTTACAAACATGATATATATTATCTACTCTCCCAATTACTTTTCCTACTAACACTTGTAAAATTCAAGAATTTCTCTTCAGTCCAAGATAGCTTGACAACAATGTTAAGAAGCACTGTCCTATAAACTTTCTAAAATAAAAATAAAATAAAATACACACCCACTCACCCATCCTTCAGATATTAATGAAACCAGAGACCTCTCGTAAGTCAATTTGCTGACGCATTTATGTAGTTTCCTTTTTCTTCTGTGTAGGATGCCAGTATGTGCTGAAAATAAGCCAAGCTTGAAAGTGATTGGAAAACTTCTCTATTTCAGACTTTCTGGTTGTTAGGGTTGTCATATAAGCACCCCATAGGCCTGTTACTTAGGGTTTGATTTTTCTCAGAAGTTTTAACTGTTGAAGACTTTGGTCTATTCTTAGTGAAACTGTGTTTCAGCTTTTGAAAAAACTTCATGCCCTTAAAGCATAAGACTACAAATGCGCATCATCTGCTTCTAGCATTGTCTTAATGCCTTACACTCTTGGTAAAACACTCTTCACATGGCAAATGTGTACCAGAGGAAAATGCAAACCAAAGCATGGTTTGTCTTTACGTAATTGGTTTTAATAAATGAACACTGCAAAAGCCCCCAAGGGAAATGGTTCTCATTTATTTTTGATATTTCTTTAGCAATCAGGAGACAAACCTGCTGATGCTCTTGTCACAATTATATTTTCTTTTTTTGTTTGTTTGTTTGCTTTTTGGTATGTGGGTAGCTCCCCGGCCGGGAATCAAACCCAGGCCGCAGCGCCAACAGCGCCACCGCCGAAACCCCAGGCCACTACACCATCAGGGAACTCCCCACAATTATATATTCAATTCAGTGAATTTGGAGTGTTTGGACTGCTGCTGGCAGGAATTTCATCTGTATAAAAAGGTTTCTGCTCTAAAATACAGATGTAATTGAGTCTTGAATAGTTACATAATAGTGTATTTAAAATCATTTAGATATAGCATTTTGATTCTAGATTTTGTTCAATGAACTTGGCCAACATTTTATACAGTTGCTTGGAATTTGTTTTGTTATCAGGCTTTGTTTATTCATTTTGTTATTCATTAAGTTATATTCTTCTTTCTCTCAAATACATTAACTGAATTTCCATCAGTTTCAGCTGTCTTCAGAGTGTTTAAAACTGATCTTACTGGTTTCAGTGATGTCTTCAGAAATAATAATATAGTTTCTCCTCAATTCATTTCATTACATATATTTTTTCATCATTACATATGTTGTATAGTAGATAGGAAGCATCATAATATCATGGAATTTTGGAGCCTGGTCAGCATAGCTTCAAAGCCTACCTCTCCTACTTGCACGCTGTATGGTCTTGGGCAAGTCATTTAACTCTTCTGCATCTGTTTCTTCATTTACAAAATACAAGTACATAAAACTACCATTGAGGATTATTGTAGATTAAAAATAATGGATGTTATAGTCATAGTAGTAGTAAGAACTAATGAATTTACCATACATCAGGTACTGTGCAAAGTTATGTGCTCTGTCTCAACTGTAACAACCTTAATAACTAGTATCCATTTTTACAGATGAGAAAACTGGCTCAGATTTGTCAGCAATTCTAGTTATTAAATGGCAGGCCCATAATTTTTAACACAGCCTAAAGTCTAATCCCAAAGCTGGTTTATATAACTCTACATTAGGTTTTCATGGCAATATTAGTAATAATACTTTTTGCATTCTAATTCTCCAAGTTCATTTTAATGTGAGTCTTAGTCGATAATGTTAATAGAAAATAGTATCTAGGTTGGATTAAGGTAATAGTATCAGTGACATAAAATTACTGTGAAAATAATTTTACCAATATAAATTAAGCTAGTATTAGCAAATTAAACCTAGTTAGATTTATTATTTCTGTTAAGGTCCAAATGTAAGTATTTCAGGCTTTGTGGCCCAGTAGTTTCTGTCACAACTACTCGACTCTGCTGTTGTGGTGTGAAAGCAGCATAGACAACACATAAACAAGTAAAAATGGCTGTTTCATTAAAAGCTGATTTGCAGAAGCAGGTGGTGGACTGGATTTGTCCACGGGCCATAATGTACCAATCCTTGAATTAAGTAGCAGAACTACTTTCGTTCTTTCTGCTCCCAGCTCTTTAATTTTTATATAATTTTTTTCCTAACCAAAGACAAAACTATATTGAATTGTCTATAATGCTTGCATTAGGAAACTAGCATCACACAGTTAACCATTTTTAATGTACTGTGCATTATTCTGTTACAATTCTGAGAACATTTTGAAAAGTCTCAGATCTTTTTATATGTTAATAGTAGTCACTTTGTATCAATAGCTTTTGCTTAAATTTGATAGTCAAAAGACCTTCTCCATATAGAATCCTGCATTATTGATTCAGTAGTAGTGGCTTTCTAATCATAAAGCAGATGTGATAATCCAAATAGAACATTTATTGGTCTTAGAGTTTAAGGACTATCTCAGTTATTTTTAACAGATGTCTGTGAACTTCTTTCTTCGTCTGTAAAACTAGAGATATTACCACATACCTCAGATGCTTGCATGAGCATCAAGTAAGATTGTATGTGGAAGCACTTTGTACATTGATAGCAACATTTCGAGATAAGTTTTATTTCCTTCACTTTTCAGAGGAGATAGATGAAACTCATAGAGTTTAACAATTTGTGTGGTTATAATAATATAGCAGAAACTGCCTTAATCACCATAGTAACTTAAAAAAAAATCACTTGAAGCAAAGTATCATTAAAAACAGAAAGTATTTATTTTTATATTTATTTTAAATATTTATTTTAACTTAGAACAATATTTATTTTAACTTGGAGTGTGTAAGTACGCAGTTTATTTGTCAATTTTGATGCAGGGCCAACCCCCTGTCTTTGACTATGTGTCCACTGATGGGAATTTTGCTTTGTTTACTTTACATAAGCCACAACCATAAAGCTGTGGTTTCCAATTTTGCTTTTTATTAAAAGAAAAAAAAAGTAGAAAAATAAATTAAAGATACTTGGGAAGTATTCTGACTGCAGAATTCTTTCCTCCACCTTATAGTTATCTTGGCCACATTAACAGCTTTATCTTTTTCTTTATTAAATGTAACCTTTATTAAATCTTGGTAAATCATTTAGTTGAGTTTTCATAAATTTAACACTATGGAATCTTTCTCTTATGCACTTTTGGATTATGGCTTTATTTTTAGGCATCTCAACTTGAGTGTGAGACCAAAGCAGTTGTCATCCTTGGTAAGAAGTGGTGTTCCTGAAGCTCTTAGAGGAGAAGTCTGGCAGCTACTGGCAGGTTGTCACAACAATGACCACCTGGTAGAAAAATACCGCATTCTCATCACAAAGGTAAGGAGATGATAATTCAGCTTTAGCATTAATACTTTCAGAAATTTGTTATGAAAATATCATTGTGGCAATTAGATTTCCAAGAATTTTTTTATTTTCTTTATCTAATATAAGAACAGAACTTTTATACTTGTAGCCCAGTTATTTCTAGTGTTGGCACAAAGGAGGAGGCATAGATTTTCTTCCTTGATTGACTTCACCTCAGAGGCAAAGGATGTCCTCTTCCCATTGTGTATCTAAATCCTTTCTGATCATAATTACATTTTTAGTCATATCAGTTATGCTATGCAATGTGTGAAACTTCCTTGTTTGTTTTATTTCTTTCCATACTTCACAGGAATGTACTCTCGTAGGTGAGGCCTAGTTCTACTTTCTACAGTTGAAAGAATGTGGTTCTGTTAAACTATATTCCCTTTTAGCTCATTTCTCTAAAGTGAAGCATTCTCATTTTTTGTAGTATCCCCTTCTCACGTTTAAGCACTCCTTAAGGTTTTACAAGCATAGTAACAAAAACTACTCCTTGGACAAGCGCTCAAGAGTTGGAAATAATTTTCTGTAAGGTGAAGCAATGCTTTGTATCTTCACAACCAGGGTATTGGTTTTAATTTTTATTTACTCAAATTCTTTAGATATTTATATTTAGGAAGCAGTTATTCCAATGGGATGTAGATCCCAAACCTGGGTTATGAATGAATTGCTCAGAATTACTCAGTATGACAAAAGGTGGGACGACTTCTAAAAATATATTAAAACCTTATAAAAGATGAATATCTCTATACAACTATTAATTAAGAAAACTTTATAAGGGAAGAACAACATTTGAACATGAAATGGGACCTTTTTTCACCAAGTAGTGACATTGACTTGCTCAAAATATTGGTGTTCTTTCTCACAACTTTATTTCTACACAAAAGTTTTTTCTTTCAAGAATTAATATTCTAATATAAGGTGATGGAAAGAGAAGTCACATTAGGTGGTGAACTTATTATACATCAAGTTGACAATGCACTGTAGAATTGTATGCCTGAAACCTATGTAATCCTTGCTAACAGATGTCACCCCAGTAAGTCTAACAATAAAAATGAATTAAAAAAAAAAAAGAATTAATATTCTGATTTCCTCCCTTATGTGGATGTAGTAATTGAACCAGTATTTATTGAGTGCCTATTACAGCCATAATGCTAGAATGAGGAGATCAAACACAAAAGCACTTAACTGTCATGCACTAAACATACAGGCAACCCCCGTATAACACGACACTTCCATAACACGGGTTCACTCTAATACAGTTCAAGAAGGTGGGGGCGGGGCTCGTACAACACAACACCCCAGAACATGGTTTCACTCTAACACAGTTTGAGAATTAGAGAAATCCCCGAACAACACGGAGTGTAATAAGCGTTTTTAAGAGCAAAAACCATCTCATTTGAAATTAGGGAAATCCCCAAACAACACAGAATGTAATAAAAACTTTTAAGAGCAAAAGATATTTAGTACATATTAATATGTTATCCTTTTGGTGAAAATTGCTTTAATAAAGAAATTTCTCTTAACTATATAAATACTATGTTTTGTTTTGTTTTTAATTTTTGGAAACTACCCCCCCTTTTTTGTACTAGTTCTTTGTTTTGTTTAGCATGGATTCACATAACACAGAATTTTAGAAACCTAATCAACCGTGTTATATGGGGGTTAACTGTATGAGGGCTGTCTGGAAAAAATCTGGCCATAAATGCCTCTATTTTTTTTATATTACCTGGCTGGAGACTTTCCGGACAGCCTTTGTATTTCATGTTATAGTCTGGAAAATCACAGTGGGAAGCATCAAGAGTGATAAATTCTTTATCAAGAGTATAACATTTAAGGTGGGTTTCAGAAAAGAGCTCCCTGGGCCTGGAAGGATACAAGAGTGTTGTACTGGTCATACGAGTGGAGGCTTTGAAGAATGAGGGTATGTGACAAGAAGTGTTAGCAAAGGTACACCTCAATTTTGTCTTGGTTGGCAAATCATATTTTGGATATATAATTCTCAGTCTTTTGAAATGTTGGCCAAAAATGATTTCTTAAATATTTTTGTGGTGGCTATTCATACAGATAATTTAAAGACATGAAGTGTTCTGTTTTTTTTTTTTTTTTTTTTTTTTTGGTTCCATGAAAATGGTGACATGTTTCTTGAATGGAACTTGGTAATTATATGATGTGTAAAAGATCAGCTGTTCACAAAATCTGATATATTTGATTAATGTTTTATATATTGCTGATGTCATGTACTTTGTTTCACGTTAAACTTACCATGAAGATAGCTAGAACCTAAAAAGGTTTCTAATGGATGTATGTACATGTTAGTTTAAATTGCTGGTAGATGATCATAAAATACCAATTATTTAATCATCATAATATTGGTGAATACTTAGTTTGTTTTACACTACAGTGTTATCTAATACAAGTTGGAATTGCCTTTCTGTCTTCCTGGAAATAATAGTTATTGTTGTATGGACATGGTAATTAACACTTTTAAATTTGCTCTGAATTTTTTTGAGGGGAGAAAGTATTTTAAATTCTTAAAAATTTTAAGAGTGAGTTATAATTTACACAGGCTAAAGTACACAATTTTAAATTGTACAGCTCAATGACATTTTACATATAAATACACTCACTGCTATGACCATTACCAAGTGAGAAAACATTCATCACCCCAAAAAGTTATTCTTGCCCCTTTCTGGTCATAACCACCCCTGCTCCACCCCAGAAGAACCATTATTCTGAGTTCTTTATCCCTAAATTAGTTTTGATTGTTCTGAGCAATCATATAGTCATGTAGCACGTTCTTGTTTGTATCTGACTTTTGCTCATCTGTTTTGTGAGTATTTATCAGTAGCTCTTTTTTGTTGGTTTTCATTTTTTTAATTGCTGAGAGTATTCTATTGCATCAGTAAACTATACTTTAATCTGCCGTTACAGGTATTTGTGGGTTTTTTTTCCTCCTCAGTTTTAGCTACTGTAAATAAAGCTGCTATGAACATTCTTGCACATAGGAGGTGCTATGGTCTGAATGTCTGTATCCCTCTGAATTTCTATGATGAAACCTCCAAGGTGATGATATTAGAAGGTAGGACCTTGGGTATGTGATTGATTAGTCATGAGGGCAGAACCTCATGATAGGGATTATTAAGTACCTTTATAAAAGAGGCTCCAGAAAGATCCCTTGCCACTTTCCACCGTGTGAGGACACGGCAAGAAGTCAGCCGTCCGCCACCCAGAAGAGGACCTTCACAAGAGGCCAACCATGATGGCATCCTGATCTTGGACCTACAGCCTCCATAGCTATGAGCAGTAAATTCCTGCTGTTTATAAGCCACCCAGACTGTGGTATTTTGTTATAGTAGCCCAAACAGACTAAGCAGGATTTGTGCATGCTATTATACATATGTAGACAAGAATATTAATAGTTACATATCCTGAAAAAATACAGCCATAAATTCCTCTATTTTTCTTATTACATGGCTGGATACTTACGGACAGCCCGTGTGTGTGTGTGTGTGTGTGTGTGTGTGTGTGTGTGTGTGTGTGACTAATTTTTGGAAGTTATTTATTCTGGACTTGGGTTCTTTGCCAGATATATGTTTTGTGTTCTGAAATTTCACATATAAGTTACCTTGGAGGAGTTTTGTTTGTTTGTTTTTTGGTTTTGGGGAGGTTTTTTTGTTTTATTTTGCTTAGTTTCTTCAAAGACTAAATTTAAGGGAGGAAAGAGTGATTTCATTTATAGAGTGAAGGTCAAAAACACTTAACTTACAAACCTGATGAATGCCTTTGTTAACATCTTTGTCAGTCCTGTCTTGTGAAAGGTATATGTAGGAATTTATTATGTGGCTTTTGTAATTCAGGGACAAATGACCTTTCAATAATATAAAATACATAGGCTAATACATGTTTAAGGTGTTTCTGATTTGTTATAAGCAATAGAGTTTGGAGACACTCTTTCTTTCTGTTTTTGTGGAGTTTTTTTTAAGTGAAAATTTTTTCATCTCGAGGGAAAAATGTAACAATAACTGTCCTTTTCTGAGGGCATAATGTGTGTCAGATGCTGTACTAAACACTTAATATCTATTATCTCATTAATCCTAAGAAAATCCTTGTGAGCTGGTAATTATTATTTCTGTTTTAGAAGTGAAGAAGCGGTTCAGTGAAGCTCAGTAAGTTGCTTGTAGTCACTCAGCTAGTAAGTAAATAGTAGAGGAAATAAATGATAGAGGCAGGTTTTGAATTAAGGACCAACTCCAAAGCCTTTACATTATTCTTCCTATTTGTTTGTTCTTGAATATAAGTAAAAATTTCTTAATACAGATAAATGCTCATACAGAATTTCTTGTAAACACATGTAATTATATACTTGTTTGTTTTTAAGTGCAATCTTTTATTCATCTGTGCTTCTGTTGTTAGGCATTTACTTTGTTTCCAGCTTTTAGCCTCTAAATAGTGTTTTTAGTATTCTTACACGTGCTCTAAATCTTCTATGGAATAAAGTCTCAGAAGTGTGATTGCTAGATCCAAGGGTAACATGTTTTTTAATATGACTATTCAGTTTTCATATTTAATTTACTTATATCTTGTTTGCTTCTCTGAAAGGCTGTAACAGTTCACAGCAATGTAAGAAAGTACTTTTGACCCATATTCCAAACAGTATTAGTTATCACTGTATTTAATTTTTGCTATCAGTGGATGTAAGTGATTCCCACCTATCTTTAGTTTGCAGTTCCCTATCAGTAAATTTGACTGATTTGCTCCTTTGTGAATTACCTCTTCATATTCTTTGTACGTTTTTCTATTAATTTTTTAAGATGTCCATTTCTAAGCACTCTATACATTATATACATTAATCCTTTGCATCTTCACTATAAATGCCTTTCTAAAACCTTAAAACATTTTCAGTTTTTAATGTAGAAAACTGTATCTTGGTTCAGGTCTCTCCTACTTCTAAGATTTTGTAAATGTAGTTTCCAAGATTTCCTTGCAAGATTTTTATAGTATGTGTTGAAGTTTTACATCTTTAATCCATCTGGAATTTATTTTTGTGCATGGCATTTGATAGTAGTCCAATTTTATTTTCTCCCAGATGGATAATGAGTTGTGCTACTTTTTTTTCTGTTGTTGTATCTTAAATTCTCATAGGTACTGGGATAGATTTCTAGATTGTTTTGTTTTTTTTTTTAAATTTATTTGTGTATTTCTTTACCAATACTGTTTAGATTAAAGTGGCTTTGAGTTATGTTGTAAGATCTGGCAAAGCAAATCTTTTTTCGTTGTTTTTTATTTCATATTTTTCTTACCTATTTTTGCACATTTAATCTTCCATATTTGCATTTCTTGTTGTTTGAGGGAAGCTCTGGAGGCTCAACCACATTTTTTTCAGTTGGAAAAATAATTTAAATATCTCACTGTAATTTCATTATTACACAGATAATTTTGTTTTTAATTTAAAATATCTCTCTGGTCAATTTCATAATAGTCTAAGATTTAATAATATTTAATGATGAGACCTGCCTGTGGATACCAAACAAAAAGGGAGCAATTTAGCAAAAAGAGCACTGGCCCATGTAGTTAGGAAGTCTGAGCACTTGTTCCGTGTATACCACTAGTTCCTATGACCTCAGATGAGGTTCTGCACCCATGATCATTTATGGCCTCTTCTTCAAAATTAGGTTCCTTTAAGTTTTAACATTCTGGAAGTTTAGATAATATGTTTGAGTCCTGCCCTCCAAAATAGCCCATGATTCTGCTGTTTCACAACTGAGTGCTCTTGCTGTCAGATTCTATAAGCAAATAGGTTGTGAGTGGTCTTCTAGAACTGTATTACCTGCTTCCATATAGCAGTTGCTGTAGAAGGCCTGCATGTTTGTGTGTCCTGTCCTAAATTCATGTGTTGCAGTCTTAAACCCCCAGTAGGTTGGTATTTGGAGATGAGGCCTTTGGAAGGTGATTAGGTCAAGAGAGCAGAGCCCTCCTGAATGAGATTCTGTCCTTACAGAAAAGATCCCAGAGAGCTCCCTTGCCCTTTTCACCATGTGACAACACAGAGAAAGGTGGTTGTGGATTCTCACCAAATGCCAAATCTGCCAACACCTTGATCTTGGACTTCCCAGAATCCAGGACTGTGAGAAATAAATTTCTGTTGTCTGTAGACCATTCAGTCTATGGTATTTCTGTTGTAGCAGCCCAAAATACACATGGTTCCTTCAAGTTGTTATTTGTGAAAATAGTTTTGTCCCCATATCCTGTCTCTGTAAAGTCATGTCCCCACTAGTGAGTTTTTGTTAGTCACATCTTTTGAGAGAGTTCTGAAGTTTTTCTGAATTATGATACTGGAAATACTTGTATATTAGGTTTGATCATATTAAAATTGCTGATATATGATCCTTTTAGATCTACAGTAGATAATTTCATGTGCATCAACCTGATTATAGATGAATTAAAGTTATACTAGGGTTTTACTTCTAAGATCTTTTCATCTAAAAGCAGAATTGCTTGTTGTTTTATTAGGCATTTGTTATTTAGTCAGTCAGAAATACCTTGGAAAGTCAGCTTTGTGCCAGCACTGTGCTGTGTTTCATGGATATGCCCGGGAAAAAAATGTATCTATTTCCTGGTTTGGATGAGTCTATAATCTACTGAAGGAAAAAGGCAATTAACTAACCAATTACAATAAAGTTTCATGAGAGCTATAGAAGAGAAAATGTATATTTCTGGGTGGCACATGACAAGAAGAATTTACCAAAGGGTTCAAAAGATGTCTTATTTAGAAAGTGTGCAGGGAAGGGGGGTTGTTGGGGTAGGATGGGGTGCTGCATAGCATGTGTGGTGTTAAAAGTCAGAGAAAAAAAAAGTATGTGCTCAGGGGTAAGAAAGAGTTTGGCAGTTTCATAGTGGTGAAAGGAGATAAGGCCAGAGAAAGTAGGAAGGGGCCAGATCTTAGAAAGCTTATATAAGGCATATTTACCATTTCAGACAATAAAAAGTCACTGAAGCATTTTTAGCAGATGAATCATATGTTCAGGTTTGGAAGGCAGTGTGCAAAGCAGTTTAGAGTATTCATCCAAAAGCAGATATGTCTTGATTCAAATCTTAATTCTACTGTATTCAAGCCATTGACATTAGACAGTTTAACATTCTACTTTTGTTTACTTATCTGTAAAATGGGATAAAGGTATTTTGTTTGTTGAGTTGTTAGAATTAACTTAGATAATGCCCATTGTAAATATGAATTACTATTTAATTGTTATTATTTGTATTATTATTATTATTACTAGTTTTAGAAAGATAATTCTGGTTACTGGACATAGAGTGGAGTAAGATTAATTTCAGTGGAACCTGTTAGGAATTCAGGCAAGAGTTGATTGTGACTTGGAGTAATGGCAGAGGGATAGAGAAAGATAGTATTTGAGAGAAATTTCAGAAGCAGAATCCTGTCATTGAAGGAGTGTAATAGATGAGGGAGAGGGTGGAATAAAAGATGAGTCAAAGTACCTCAAATTGGTTTTTGAATGATGTGGCTATAAATACACCCCCATCAGCTGCACTAAAATACAATAGACTCTCCGTTAACTGGAACTAAGGCAACCAGCACCCCCAAGCAACCAACTCTGGTTGCTTGAGAATGCTGGTTGCTTGAGTTTTGGTTAACAGAGTCTGCTGACATTTATCCGGCACCTACACATTCCCATAGGTGCTGATGAACTGAGAGTCTACTGTAATATGTTAATTAAATAAATCAACAGTTAAAGCTCACTTTTAATAAATAATAAGTGCCAGAGAATGCCCAGAAGTGAATCTTATGAATGTGAAAAACTGAAATTGACCCTTTCTTGTGTGTAATATAGTTAAGCCATCAAATAGGTTGGGAGAAGGATTAAATATAATTCGAATAGTCTTCCCTTTTTTGTTTGATAGTTCCTTTCTCTTTCTCCCTTATTTCCTTTTTAGGTCTGTCTTCGTGTTGTTTTAATTTTTTAGTATTAGGTTGACCCTTGGTGCATTAAAGTTGCCATTCCTGTATATCAGAAAGTATTTAACCAGAAATGAAATGGTTAAATCTTGACAATTTCACGTGGTTCATCCAGTTATAGTCTCATTCTCTTAAGAATTTTCAGCTGAGGCTCTGAGGGTTCATTTTGAGTTAATTTGAATATCAAGGACTATATGAAGGAATGAATGTTACTGTGCTAGCATAAGGACAAGTGGAACTGAGCCCCATTAAGTAGGTGCCTTCATCTGTCATCATCCATTCAGTGAGGCTCCAGGAGGACATCTTGCAGCCAAGTAAGCTTTACCCAAAGGGACATGTTATATATTATTTTGGCTGGTTTTTAAAAATCTTATTAAACAACACATAGGAATAGTAGGTAGAATTTGGCAAATTTATAAAACATAGAAAACCATAAAGGAGAAAATAAAAAATCACTTGTAATCCTCCTGTCTGTGAAAAGTATAATTGAATTTTAATGTATTTCCTTCCAGAAATAATTACTCTATATCTTTTATTTACATATGTTATATATATTATGAGACTGCATTATTTTAAAAAGGAAATGGATGTATAGATTTTGGTGAGGACATAGATGTATTGCCTCCTTATGTCATTAATAATTTGTCTCTTCTGAAGAAAATGTTTTTATTTAATCCAAAACATTTAACTCTTGACTGACTTGATAAAGTGTGACTATCAGGCTATCTTTTAAGTTTCCTATATGAATATTTTGATTACAGCTCCAAGAATGGTTTTATTCAAATAGAAACAAAGTTCAAAGAATTATTGTGCTAATGATAATAATGTAACAACTTATAGTTTTATTGCATTTTATTACATTTTTAATTCAAGTTATCAGCCAATGTAATAGGTTTTTATCAGCATAACTCACTAGTTATATATGAGAAACCTGAGGTGCAGAGAGATAAGTTACATTCCCAAAATCAAAAGGAGTTGGAAAAGCCTGGGTTTCTGAGTTTGGCAAAGGCTTTTTCCATTTATTGAAATAGAACTCTCAGAAATCATTTCTTTTTTTAATTCAATATTAAGCACTCAAAAAAGGAATTCAAAAATAAATATGCAAATGTATAGAATAGTGAGTAACCTGGTTTGTCTAGAGGGCAAGGTTTTGGGGGGAATATGCAAGGGTGACATCAGATTGGAAAGGCAGTAGAGAGTCATTGACTCTTCTTGAGCAGTGGAGTACCATAATAAAGTCTGTGCTACTGGATATTTAATGAGGCAAAAGTAAGATTAGAATATGAATAAGACTCGAAGTCTGGATGATATTTAATGATGGCCTAAAGTGTAAGCCATTAAAAGCCAAAAAAAGAAAGTGAATTTGAGAACTGTTACAGAAATAAATTCCCAGGACTTGGTGACTAAGAACAGTACTTTGAGGGAGAAAGGAGTCAAGACGATTTGTAAGTTTCATTCCTGAATGCCTGGGAAAATGTTGGGAAAAAACAAGAGAGGCTTATCTGGTGGGGAACATGTATTTAATTTGGGGTGCTGTGGTTGAAGTCTACACAACATCCAGGTGGAAGCTGTATGACCAAAAGGCAAATTGTGGATGGAAAAGGAAACTCGTGTGAAGTCAGGGCTGGAGACATAGGCAAAGTTATTATTTGAGTAGAGGGAATAATTGATGCCATTATCATGATTCCCTCTTTCCAGGTACCTTCACTGGTATGATGACCTCCTTGTATTTGAGGAATTGATCCAAATAACTGTTGTGTGCCTTAGAACTGGGCAGTCAGTGTAAGAGAGGGCATTTTAGAAGACAGAGAATCCTAGCCTCAAGCAATACAATGTGATTGGTAGGAAAACACAGGCTATTTTAATTGTCTGAGAGGAAAATGAGTAAAGTTGTATACTCCTTGTGTAGTAAGTATTGCTGAGCCCTTTGAATATACTGTATCTCTCTTATTCCTTAATAAGCCCATGAAATAGGAAGTATGACTCTCATTACTAAACAAGGCTAAGTAATATTAAAGCAAGGATTTGAACCAGGCGTGTTCAGTGCCATGAGTTTTTTTACTATGCCACACTTTGCTGTGTTTTCCAGTGAGACCTGTCAAATAGGGTTATCAAACTTACACTCAATAGGTTTTTCAATTTCTTGCCTTTGTGTAATAAGCACAGTGTTTCAGATCTTAAAATGCAGTTAATTGAATTCTGATTAAGGGTGGTCATTTACCTGCAATGAGAAAGCGTGTGTATGCACCAAATAAAAAATGAAAGTTAACTCACATAATATGTATCTCCACCCAGGTGTGTAGACCTTCTGGAATGCTTATAAATAGAGCACACTCTCGCTTAACCAGAACTCAAGCAACCAGCAAAAATCAAAGAAATAATAACTACATTTATCCAACATCTACCAATCTCCGTGGGTGCCAGTTAACTGAGAGTCTGCTGTACCAACATTTGTTTATTTTCTTTTATTCTGTTCTACTGAGTGGAACTTTATTTAGAAGGATAAATTGAGAGTCCAAAGACACCTGGAGGAAAAGATACTAAAAAACGCACATTTTCTAAGCTGAAAATTGTCATCATTTGTGACAATATTATCCCAGTTTGCATTGTTATAAGTGGACACAAACAAGAATGTGTATTCTGAGATACAAAGGCTGTTATTTGTACCATAAAACTTCCTGTAAATTTTAAAGGCTGATGGAAATAGGTACCTTTATTTTCCATCTTTTGTTTATATATTTGTGTACTGCTTCTCGGCAAACTATAAGAAACAAACAGCATCTCAAAACTATGGGATAGTGTCAAATAAAAGGAACAGTGAATTCTTCTATATATATGCCATTTCTGCAGTATTCTGAATGGGTGAGATTTTCTTTATATTTCTCTTGTAAAACTGATTTTTAAGTTTGCTTTGTTATTCTGGTCATCTTTCTTAATATTGCAATATCTAGTGATCATCATGAGAGAGAATTAATGCTGACTAGCCTTCGAGCTAGAACTTACTGTGCGGCTGAATTACGATTCTTAGTTGCCATGCATTGTTAACATTGCTCTTTGTTCCTTGGGAAAATGCTACAAGAAAATAGGAATTTCCTCTCACCATTACCCCTCTGGCAGTGTGTTTCAGTCTAATTCCTGGCTGACACTCTGTCCTAGTTACTAGCCCTTCTCCTTACTAGCAGTCTGAATTCTATTCTTGTACTAAAAAGGGGGACTCCAGACAGACGAGGAAACAGCTTTCGAACACTGCACTGCAGGCGTATTAAGTAATTCCCCCACTGTGCAGTCTGGAAATCGGAGTGTGCATCTCTGGATGAATTCTAATGATCTGCTAAGGATGCTGTAGTGTGTGCAGGCATGGGCTTTTTCTTTCCCCTCCCCCGCTTCTTCCTTTTCCCAAGCCCCTTCGTCTCCCTGTTTCCCCTCCTACTCCTTTATCCCCTCCCTCTGTGTCTCAGTTCTGCAGTAAACGGAGCTGAGGCACATTCCTGCTTTGCAAGGCTTTCTGTTAAGGATGGTTTGTGGCTTTTGTTTGGATTGCAGCATGCAGAATTACAGGTAACACTCTGAAATTGAGCTAGACAGATAAATTCTGTTGAAATGTTTTTAGAGAGGCAAAATATTACATGGGAATCAATGAAGAAAGTAAGTTATTTTAGCTAATTTTGTTAGTGATAATTATGGTAAAATGTTTTCAAAAATGCTGGAAGCAGATTCCTTTTCTACCCCTAAAGGCTCCAATGAAAGGAATATGGGGGTAGATTGATCTGACTGTGATTGATTTTGTTTTATGCCGATCATGAAAGCTTGCCTGTGCTGTGCCTCCTCTGTAGAGTAAGGACCAGTTATGTGGGATGCTACTGAGGGTAGCCATGAATAGTTGTACTGAGTGGGGTGGGATGGAGTGGGAGAGGTGATAGCAGCCTGAGCTAGCCAGATTCTTTGATTTTTGCATTGGGATGCAAATATAAAATGCTCTCTCCTTTTCTTCTATCAGCTGTTCAGAGGAGACTCATTACTGCTGAAGCTCCTAATCTTCTTCCTTCTCCTCTGCCCCTCCCCCGTCCCCTCATTGGCCTGAAGACATTGTACTCAGAATTTGCCTTATTCCCCTGGCGCTATGTGTATGGTAAAGTTGGTACTATGGCGGCATCTGGGACTGGCCCTACGGCTGCTGCTGGCGCTCCCTGTTCCAAGGATTTAAAAGGGGATTGCTCTGCGGGCGGAGCACCAGAGCAGCAGCAGCACCACCAGCCTGGGGCATTATTACAGACACACACAGCTGACCGCAATGACAGCAGCTGCTCCTTTGAACTGTTGGCAGCAGCCCAGCGGCAGCATGAAGTGAGAGATCATTCCTGAGCTCAAGATGAACTCCACCTGGGATGGGAATCAGAGCAGCCGCCCTTTTTGCCTCTTGGCATTTGGCTATTTGGAAACTGTCAATTTTTGCCTTTTGGAAGTGTTGATTATTGTCTTTCTAACTGTATTGATTATTTCTGGCAACGTCATAGTGATTTTTGTATTTCACTGTGCACCTTTGTTAAACCACCATACTACAAGTTACTTTATTCAGACTATGGCATATGCTGACCTCTTGGTCGGGGTCAGCTGCCTGGTTCCTTCCTTCTCACTCCTCCACTACCCACTTCCAGTGGAGGAGTCCATGACTTGCCAGGTGTTTGGTTTTGTAGTATCAGTTCTGAAGAGTGTCTCCATGACTTCTCTGGCCTGTATCAGCATTGATAGATATATTGCCATCACTAAACCTTTAACCTATAACACCCTGGTTACACCCTGGAGACTACGCCTGTGTATTTTTCTGATTTGGCTATATTCTGCCCTCGTCTTCCTCCCTTCCTTTTTCCACTGGGGCAAACCTGGATATCATGGAGATGTGTTTCAGTGGTGTGCTGAGGCCTGGCACACCGACCGCTACTTCACCCTGTTCATCGTGATGATGTTATATGCCCCAGCAGCCCTCGTTGTGTGTTTCACTTATTTCAACATCTTCCGCATCTGCCAACAGCACACAAAGGAAATCAGCAAAAGGCAAGCCCAGTTCAGCAGCCAGAGTGGGGAGACTGGGGAGGTGCAGGCCTGCCCTGATAAGCGCTATGCCATGGTCTTGTTCCGGATCACTAGTGTGTTTTACATTCTCTGGTTGCCGTACATCATCTACTTCTTGTTGGAGAGCTCCACTGGCCACAGCAACCGCCTTGCATCCTTCTTGACCACCTGGCTTGCTATTAGTAACAGTTTCTGCAACTGTGTCATTTATAGTCTCTCTAACAGTGTCTTCCAGAGGGGACTAAAACGCCTCTCAGGGGCCATGTGTACTTCTTGTGCAAGTCAGACCATAGCTAAGGACCCTTACACAGTTAGAAGCAAAGGCCCCATTAATGGATGCCGTGTTTGAAGTTCCGATATTGGGTCATAGAGTGTATGTGTGGGTGTGTGGGTGTGTGTGGTGTGTGCTTTTTATCTCTTTGTATTCCTTGTTGACTAGAAAATCTGGAACAAAATAATTGACTCTAAGCAATAACAAACAAATGATCCATCCAAAAAGCCTTCTAAGTTTGCAGAAATAATTTTCTAAAAAAGTGCTTTTGAATCAGAAGAATCAGGACCATGAAGATAAATTGCTTTTGGTTCCAGTTTTTGTAATGTCATGGAAATGACTACAGTTCTCAGATTTTAAAATGAATAAAGCCATCTCCAACACCTCTCTCCAGCTGACATGACTAAACCTGGATGTGAAAAGCATCAGCATTTTAAAAGTTATCACTTCCTTGTTGCTTTTCTGGGTTCTTTCCAGTTGTGTGGTCTTCATATGCAGTTGATTTCTTTTAACAGGGAATATTAAAATATAGTGATGAATTAACAGGGCTTTAAAATTTTGTTTATATTAATATATGCCAAAGTATTAATATAATTGCACTGCAAGTTTCAACACTGTCATTTAGAAAACCATATGTTTTATGTCATATTCTCTTGAGAATGCTCAGTGCAGTGAATAATGTGGACCCTTAAACAAACATTAATTTTAGAATTTTGCAGTGAACCATGATACAAAAGTACAACTATTAGACAATTTATGAAAAACCAAGCTACTTTTATCTGGAAACATGGCTTTAGAGCTCCGTGCTTCGTGTGTGCATAGAAGGTGGTTCTGTGGCAGCATTGTTGCCCACGCCCTTGTGCACCTGTGTGTGTATCAAGAGTAAGTGAATTGAGTTAGATTTCTCTTTTATAGTAAAATGTTCACTTAACTAGTTCGTTTTTTAAATAGGGGGTTGAGATGTTCTCTTGTGGTTAAATGAAATCAAGTAATAAAATAGCAAGTAATTATTTTTAAAAGCATTCTTTAGTTAGTGTTAAGGAATCCATATTTGGATGAGAAATGGAGAAATTCTGATTTATCTATATCTTTCTTAATTGCTACTATGCTATTATTTTTTTGGGGAAAAAAATCTTTTGGGATACAGTTCTTTCCTTAATAGTCCTTTATGTTTTCTTTTTAAGCCAGAGTACTAGCCAAATCTATAAGATTGTTATTTATTTAGAATTATTGAGAATGCTGTGTATTTGTAGTAGTAATGTTTGCTCTTAAAAGTGATTGTCTTTCGAGCAAGAGGTTTATTTTTCTAAAAGGAGAGATGGATTTCTCAGCAGCTCCCGGCATGACAGTATTTCCTCTACTTTTCTACTGGTTTTCATGCTTTGGAAGTCTTCAGGGGACTTCGGTGATCTCTGCCTTTGGCTAAATGTTGTAATCTGAATGAGCAGTGATGTTCGGTGAGATGGAAGAAACCCAAGGGACGTGGGTTTAAGTGGGCTTTTGAATCCAAGAAAGGACATGGATATTTATAAAATAAGCATGTATGCTTTTGTTTTCCAACATGATACTAGAAAACATCCTGCCTCTTTTAAAATAAAGGGTGGCTTTAGAATTTTAGGTTTTAGATATTGATTTGATTTTAACCTCAAATGTGTCCTATTCGGACTTTATTTTAAATAGAATAAGTAATAGGTAAAATTTAAACATAAGATTCTGAATTCTTCCCCAAAACTTGCTAGCTCTTTATATTAATATTTAGTATTAGAAAATTTGATTCTAAGTTTTAAAATTTAGAATTCATCTTGAAATTGTAAGTTAATGATGTCTTAATTGCTGTTTCAAGTGGGAAACCTTTTCTTTTGGATTCTGAAATACATTGTACACATTTCCCTTTCATTTAAGTGGCAAAAAATTTTTTCATTTATGTTGGAGAATGTAACCTGTTCCAATTTGTGGTTTGCTTGAGAATTTTTAGTTGAGCAAATATGGAAATTTTAAAGATGTAATTTTAATAGGAATCTGGTGTTAAATAAGTAGATTATAGTTTTGTGGGGCTGACCTCTTTTTAATTTTTTCCTCTAATAGGGTTACATCTTAGAATGGAAAAGAGAAAAGTTCTGTTTAATTTACTGGAAATGGCTAAACAAGCTGGTTTTTTAGTAACTGGAAAGACATTTCTTTTAGTAAGAACTTTTGTTAATAGATTTTTACATTTTCATCCTAATAATCAAATTTAGATATTATTAGACATTTTTAAGATTAGAATCTCTATTAATAATGTCTCAGTCTAAAACTGAAGTAGAAACTAAGTCTATATAGTAATTTAAAGAAAAATAAAGTCCTCTTCCCCCTTGCCATGTTACTTACTTAATATAAGATGTCTTTCTAGTTTATCTTGTCTTCATTGGACTGTATAAACTCTAAAGTTTCTTCTAGGTATCAATTCTATTCTCACATTCATTGTCTATATTGCTTTTTTATTTTTATTTTGGGGTGTGTGTGTGGGTGTGTGTGCGTTGGGAAAGGGGACATGCTTAGATGCTGGGCAGTTTCTGTGTAATACAGGTGGAGAGTTTGTATTTAAGTAACCGTTTTGTACTGGCATATTTAATGCAACATTTGATGACGTTTGGGTTAAATACCAATCTGATTAGTTCAGAATGAGAAAAAAGTATATTTTTAGATTCAGTTACTTCGGGCTTTGGCAAGACAGCACATGTAACTTTATATGGTATATGACTGATATCAGAGGAAGCATAAGTTTTTGGTGATTGCATTGAAATTGTTTCATAGTACATTTTAAAATAAGTATACTAATTATTATGTTTATAAATTAGTTCCATTTTTATACAATGATTTATTTCAGTGAAGGTGTACTTTTGTCCTCATAGAGCAAAAAGCAATTCCAAAAGAACAAGTGCTCCACTTGAATGAAAGAAACACCAGAATGGATATTTGAATTTGTCATGGATCTGTTGACTCACCCTTAATTCCATTTTGGAAAGGATTTTCTTTAAGCTTTATTGCTGGATACATTTCTTTTCAACCCTTTTAAAATGGCTTTTCCTTTTTACTTGAATAATTTTTTAAGGATTTTAAGAATTGGGCAAACTTGAATTTTTCTATAAATGCATTGTCCACCTCTTTGAACTTGAAAATAAAGCAACAGGGTTCCAAACTTTCAGGTTGATAGAGTGGTTTCTGAGAGCTTTCTAAGCTTTCAGGTTTGATTAAAAAATCTGCACAGTGGTTTTATAGGAATGTTTTAATTTCCCTGACTGTGTTTTTGTATTATAAGAGATTTGTTAAATAAATTATTGGCAAACCAGAATTCATTGTTATATAAGCAGATTTTGGGAAGTTATGGATGGAAGAAGTGTGGCACTATGAGGTTTTTTTTAAGTCTTCATTAATCAATTCATGTGTTGATTTTTGCATGATTTTTCCATTTCAGGTTGAAGGAAAACTAAATACTATATATTAAATGTACATATTATTAATATACTAAGTACATATTATTAATATACTAAATACAGGGATCTGAATAGTGTTGGACTTTTCACCTCATTGAAGCAAGAAGATAATGAGGAGTAACTTAAGATTTTTGCCGTGATTTTTAACTTAGAATTTTCTGTCCAGTCAAACTTCTCATTCACATGTGAGGGCAAGGTAAATCCATTTTGTGGTCTCAGAATATTTACTTGCCTTGCATACATCTCAGGAAGTTATTGAAGAATGTCTTTCCACAGAATGAGAGATGAAATCAAGAAACAGGAAGATAGGTCTCCAGCACAGGAGAGAGGTAAAGAGAATCCCCATGGTGATAGGGAAGGAAAGGCTCAGGAAGTCCCATGTGCAGCTGACTTAGAAAGCAGCTGGTCCGAATTTGAGGGCACTAAGGTGTTGTATGTTTAGGAAGGAATAATTGGGAGGAGTTTGCAATTCTGTCAGGTTTGTAGGGGAAGAATTGATGTAGAATACTGAGGGAAAGAAAAAATTAGGCAATTAGTAACTTCAGAAAAAATGGAAAATTAAAGAAAATGGGAAATCTTATCATGATATACACTGTAATTCAGTTAGGAACAGTTAACTAAAATTGTAGCAAATTTATTTTGAGAGTCATAATGAGGGGAAGGGAAGTATGTGTGTTGGGGAGCATTGAGGTTGGGGACCGTACAGAGCTACATGTCATTTCCCATTTAGAAAGTCTGACAAAAACCCAGAAATAACAGTGTAAGCATTTTGTTCAGAAATATGAAGGAAACACGAACATGGTTGCCTCTGGAGAGCAGAGAGCACCCTAGGGTGGAAGGAGTAGGAGGCCTGCTGTTTTCTTTCTTACGTTCTGTACTGCCCAGCCTTCCCAACTACATAGGTGTGTCATTTTTTTATAAAAAGTGGAGACCACACTTAGGAAAAAACAAACTTTAGCAGAAGTAGAAGGAAAGCAGGGAGAATAATAGGTTTAGAACATATTACTGAAGTAGAAAATGAGGTGATAGCACTGTGTTACCTACGGCCCTATACACAGCACTTTCCTGTGCATCACCTCATTTTATCCTCCTAGGATGACTGGCACAGGGATATTATCCCTTTTTAAATGGAAACCAAATTTGGGGGCTGTAAGACCTTTTTGATTTCTAATCCAGTATGTCATTTGGTATCTGTTTGGATCTTTTTAGATTTAAATTTTGTTTTTATCACGAGAAAACAGCAGATACTGGAAAAGTATCTTCTTTGACATTACAGGAAGGAATACATGAAAGCAAACGTGGTGGGGTGGGTGTACGTGTACGGGTATCTACAATACAAGACCTTTATGAGATCATGAGGGGAATGCAGAGTGCTGTGTTGTGGTATTCCTAAGTAGGGAGAAATGTGTTAGATCAGTTTCCTCAGAAAGTAGTATATGAGATAGGCTAGGCTCTGGATAAAGTAGGGATTCTGTAATCTTATCTCCCTTCTATTCCTTGAATGAGACTGACATAAAGTATCCAGCTGGACTGGATTAATGACACCCAAAGGATCAATAGACAAAAGTTCTTAATAAAGTGACCTGTAATTATCAAATAATATGACATGAGAATGCCCTTTGCAAAGTAAAAACCATATCTTTATGTTAAATTACTATCACTATGGTCACTTAATGAAAGATACATTGGTTTGTTATCAAAAGATTGTGAAGGCTTTGAATAAAAAATATACCAGAGTCTTTTCAAAGTAAAGCTTTAAATTCTCTGTCTATTGGCTTTCAACAAATAACTTGTAAATTGAATTAGTCAGACAGTATTTTGGGAGAAAAGCAAAACTTATAGCATTGAACAGACATTTCTTCCAGAAAGACGGGGAAACCCCCATTGCCAAAGCCATTTATTCATAGCAGAAACTAAAAGCATTTGTGGGTCTCTCTGTTCATTACCCCTGGGGAGCAGAATTTGACTCAGAAAACTTTTTCATTTTTACAAGTTCTTCTTCATGACATGATGTTTATAAGGAACAAAGCCATTCCTACTTAGATTATAGTAACATCATGCATTGTTAACATCAGTGTACTGAGGATGCATATGGTAGCCTACAGAGCACTGGGAATAAAGCTAAAACAAAATTAGGTCCTACTTCTGGCAGTTTATTAGGTAATGTTATTCTTTCTCAGCTTCAGAAGAATACTCATCTTTAAGTGAAGAGGACAGCAACATTATAGAAGTTGGTTCAAGATTACACTAATAATCAGGTTCATGTTACACTAATAATACAACTCTTTACATTGTTACTGTGATTACTTTATAATCTTGGATCAGTTTTTTTCTGAGATAAAGAGGAAGGTAGTAAAAAGAGCATGGATTTTGTAATCTTTGGCCCTTGGTTTTTTTACTCTATAAAATGTCTTTAACCCCTTTTTGGAATTACTGTGGAAATTAGATCTTGTCACATCTTGCATATAGAATTGTGCATGGTGGTATCATAGAAGCTTAGTAAAAGATTGCTGCTGTTATTTCTTGGTCACACAAAGGTCTGAGTCTCCCAGTGACTTCTAGGGTCTGCTGTAAATCAACATACATCCCCAGAGGAAAGGCCCTGGGTGAATATGGAGCAGCTTGGTGGGCTTCCTCCTCTCTGGGGTCACAAACCCCTCAAGTCCTGCCTTGGTGATTTGGTCTGTGGAGATACAGATGTTGTATGCATTTTGTCCTGTTTTTATAGATGTTCTTTCTGCCGGAGAATTAGTCCTGTGCAGTCCTTGGACATTAAAATACATGTATTTAGGTGTACTTAATCAAAGAACAAGTCATTGAGGCTTACAGTAAGAATTTTAACAGGTTGCAGGTGGAAAGGAAATTTGGGACTGAAATAGTAGAGCATTACCACTTTAGTTGAACTTTGAAAATGAATTGTCCTAGGAAAAAAATAAAATGGGAGCCAAGGGTATTGTAAGCTTCAAAGGTCTGATTAAGAGAGGGACCATTTATATATACTTAAGATATAAAGAAACCATGTACAGTAGATTTTCTGTGAACCAGACAATTTTGAGATTTTGCTGGTTGCTTGAGTTCTGGTTAATGGAGAGCCTACTGTAACAGTGATTAAAAGTATGTTCTTGAGAGGCAGGCAGACTTGGGTTTGAATTCTAACCCTGCTGTGTACTAGCTGTGAAACCTAGGGCAAGATACATAATCCCTTTTAGTCTCTGTTTATTTAACGAATAGCACTGTTTTATACAAGTATTGTGAAGACTAAATGAGCTAATGCATGTGACGCTCCTAAGCACAGTGCTTGGTACTCAGTAAACATTCAATACATGTTAGCTGGTATCTCTGTCTTCCTTCTGAATAGGGATGCTTGGATGAAAGGTTTCAAGGTGAGGTATAGTGGAGAGTAAGGTCAAGAAGATAAATCAGAGCCACCTGGTCTGGAATAAATGCTAAAGGATTCTATTCTAATTAGGAATTGGAATTGAATCTATTTTTGTCATTCACCTACTCAAAAATCTAATTTAAAACTAAAATTTAAATCTCAAACATGACTTTTCCTTTATATGGAGTCTCAAGGAAACAATTTTTGCCTGAAAGTTATGTAAAAATATATAATTAAAATAAATGTTGAAACCTAGAACATATACCTATATAATAGGTATGTGTGTATAGACTGTGAATACAGACTTACAGAATTCTAAATGCAATTCAGTAATTCACTGATGGAGATGTTTGTAACCAATATCAATCACACAGATTCTCATTTAACTGTTATAAGAGCAGGGAGCTGAGTCAAATTTTCATATAGCCGTTTTACAGCTGCTATATCTTTTTGCTACTTAATAGGTACACATAAATCTGTGTCTTAAGACTTATTTTCAGAATAAACTAACTTTTTTTAATTTTAAGCATTATAAAACATTCATAAACATTTTCTTGAAAATGTAATTTGATTTCGTTATATAAAAATATAGCTTGAGGAATATGGGTCTTGATCGTTCTTTTTTTTTTTGATCATTCTTGTGTGTGTGGTGTATTATGAAAGTGATTTTGAGATTTTATTTTTAGCCTGCGATGCTTTATGTCCTCTTTAAACAAATCATATAAGGCAAACACACAGTCTGTATTAACCCGTACTGATGGCATTTGATACGCAGTTTTGCTTAATAATATAAAAATTCAATTGAAATAAATATTTGTAAGTCCTTACAGTTATCAAAAACATTTGTTTGGAATATGACTTTGTATGTAATAATTTTATGTCTTCTAATTTAGCTGATTCATAAATTACCTTCCCTACCACCTTTTTATTTAAAATGACACTTTCTGTGTTCATTTGTCAGGTAACAGTTTTTGAGTATTTCCTGTACCTTGGGCCACTCCATGATGGATTATATGAAGGCAAATCAACAATAGCAAAGCAGGAAAAGGTTGACAGTGCAGTTAGCATTTATGCCTAATCTATCTATACATGATTTGGCCAAACATTGAATAATTTTCCTGTGGGAAACTTGAGCCCTAAAAGGAAATGAACATAGCTAAAAGACTGCATATCACATGGGACTTAGATTTATTTTTAGAATGGCACTATAATGCCGTATTTGGATTGAAACAATGTGATTGCGCTACATTATTTTATAAAAAGCACTGTCTTTTCTGAAGAAGGCATCTAATTTTTTTCTTATGTTAGTATGCTATAGATTCAACATAAGGAGTTATAACTGTTCAGCCGATACAATGGGAAAGTTACAGGCGCTTACTTGGCAAACATTTCTGGAGCCTGGTTTCTGAGTCTGCTTTCTGTAATAAAGATTCTTTGGCAGTTTATTGATTATAATACATAGATGTCATGGTTGGGGTAAGTTTTCTTTATTGGAAGGCAAAAAGGAGAGTCGATAAGGATTAGTACCAGTGGGCACTGGTGTAGTGATTTGATTGTTTTGAAATGGAAGAGCTCTTTTCTAAATGAGGCAGTGATAACAGAGAAATTCAAATGGATTTTGCTTCTGAGGAATGATTTTTTAAAAAGATAATCAGGAAAGGTATTTCATACTGAGCTCTATCTACAGTGTTTTGGTTAGCATGGTTCATAGGTGAAAAAACACTGCACCGTTTGTATTTTGTCATTTTTTCTGCTGCCTGATTTATCTTCTTCATAATTTCATTTGGTTAAGAAAATATGTTGGTAAAATACAATGGATTTCTGACTTGCATACTATCTAAAATTGCAGATCCCCCTCAGGGCTCTAAGTCCCAAACAGGAAAATCTGCCAAATACACATTTTGTCCCTTGGCCTCTCTCCCAAGATTGGAAATGTGCCACCATCATAAATTTCAAGTATGCTGGGAAAGAGCTACTTCCTACCACTGATGTTCAGGCCGTATGCTACCTGCTTTCCATGTGGTATCTCATTGGCTTCTCATAAACTCAGTGAGGAAGGAACCTCACATAGGTTTTACAGATAGGGATATTAAGGCTCAGACTATTTAAGACACTTGTCCAAGGTCACACAATTAAAGTGAAGGAGGCAGCGTTCAGAGACAGAACCTCCTGACTCCAGAGATAGCATTCTATCCATTATATTGAGGTTTTTTTAATTGTTCAATTTATTGGAGTGACAGTTGATTAATTTTTACATAGGTTCCAGATGTATAATTCTACAATATCTTGTCTTTGTGTTGCGTTATGTGTTCACCACCCAGAGTCTTCCCCTTCCGTAACCGTGTATTTGATGCCCCTTCCTCTTCCCCCCCCCCCCCCCCCCCATCCATTATATTGTGTGGTCTAGGTAGAGCACCTAAAATTCTGTCTTCTCCATTCTTTGTCAGAAGTCCAACTTCAATCTTCACATCGTTGTGGCCAGATTCTGAAATGCCTTCAATTACTTCCTTGTTTCAGTTTCTTCCTTGTTTTTGGAAATCTAGTTCCGGTTTGATATGTTGGAGCATGTCATATGTTTGATGTGTTGGGAATGGAAATTTTAAAACATTAATTACTGAATACCTACACAATATTTCATTTAATTATTTAAGTATGTTACAGATCAATTTCTAGTCTCTTTTTGGTTCAGCCTTTGAAATCTCTTATTAAGTGTTACTCAGTGACAGTTTTACTGGAATTACTATTTTTGCCTCCAAGAGCAAATCACCAAGATAAACTATACAAAGCAATATCTACCCACAAATCCAGTTTCCTCTAAAATCCCTGCTCTTGGTGTGAAAGAACAAGAGCCCTGCAGGTTGAAAGGAAACTGGCGTGAAGAGCACTGGGACTAGTTACACAGGGACAAGTAAAAATATGTGTGCATAGATACAGGTTTTATGTTATTGGAAATACGAATTTAAGATAGATGTTTTTGCATTGTTAGTATTAAATGAACCCATCAATCATTTATGTATAGAATTCTTATTGATTGAACTATGAAATGGACTTGGGACTTTTATACAGATACACTGTACCTCATCTTACTAAGGTATTGAATTACTTTATAGAAGAAAATTTATAATTCAATAAAATAGGAAAATGTAAATAAGAAAGAGATTTGTAAAATGTAATACACAGATACACAGCCATGAGATTCTGTTTTGTTAATTTGGCTGTGAATTTGGTTCTGACCTTCCTGGAGGCCAAAACAAAACATTAGTCATTGTCCATGGGGGGGGGGGGGGGAATACCCATGGTTCTTTAGGAGGAACAGAATTTCTGATAAGGACACTGAGTAATGTGGTAGGTGTCCTCAACTTACCTCACTATGCAATATAAGGTTTCAATAGCAGTTTGTTTGTTTGTTTGTTTTAATAGGGTCTCTGAACAGTCAAACCCAGAATATTTAAAAGATTATTGATTACTGTTTTTATGTGAAATAATTAAGATACATGTTGGAGGTCACTAGCATTTACAGAAAATTCCTTTTCTTTGATTGATTTCTATGAGGAACACATGTTAAGATTTTTTTCACTTTCTTTTTATGTTTAAAGGTATCATACATTTCTCTGTCTACATGTCATTAGGGCCTTAGTGATTTCTGCTATTTCATAAATACTGAACAGCTTTCATCCAAGGAAACACTTTCATATGAGTAAAAAGAAAAAGCACATTTCAGAATTTGTGTCATGTTGATTTTAGTTTATAAGAGTCTAGAAAACAAAAGCTTATTTTTATATTGGGAATTTCACTTTTATAATTATTTGGGTTAAGAATGTGGGCTAGAAAGAAATCAGTTAAGTTCCAGTCCCAGCTTCTCACTTTCTAGCCACTGATTTAACTTTCATCATTAGTCAACTGTGAGAAATACTCAACCTACCTCAGAAGGTTAAGATAAATAGAACTGTGTTATCTGTGTATAAGGTGCTTAGAACAATGTATGCAGATTTGTCTTAGCTCTTATTATTGTTGTTTAATTATTTTTAAGCCTGTCAAAGTGAATTTGTCAAAATTACTTCTGACAATCTGTAGCTGACTTTTTTGTTTATTTATTTTTCTTTTTTTTTCTTTCTTTCTTTTTTTTTTTTTTTTTGGTAGCTGACTTTTTAAGAGAAAAAGATTATTTTTATGAAGCATATTTTAAAGATAGGATATGATATAATGGATTAGAATGGGGTTTTGGTGGGGTTTCTGTTTTATTCTGTTTTCTTGAGTATTACGTGATGTCTTTTGAGAAAGGATGTATAACATTCCAAACTAGATTTAAGAAGATCTAATTTTTTTTTTAGGCAGTAAACTACTTTGGAAATAATAATCTTCCCTATGCTGGTTATTTCTCATGGCAGCCTTCCACTGCATTTTCTTTGTTTGGGTACTTTCTTTTTCTTCCTGCCATTCTTAGCTTTCTATTTTTCAACTTGAGTTTACAAAGGGTGTGTATTCAAAGCGTTTCCGCCAGTTCCCAGTACCTTGTTAATCCTGAGAAGTTACCCAGTGGGCCAATTCTCACAGTAAGGTATAAAAATAGATGTCCAGAAAAATTACAGAATGTGGTACCACTGTGATTTGAACTAATAGATGACTTTCAAAACAAAAACAGGGAGGAAAAAAACAGCACAAACATCATTATTTCCTTAGATTTTTCTCTGCACAAATTATTAGAAGAGTGTTCAAATTTAAAAAAATAACAGCCTCACCATTGCTTTATCATGTACCCTAAAAGACTGTAGGATTTGGGACCAAGAAAGAAATCATCTAGAGATCAGTCACATGAACAGAACCTACTTTTGATTTGTATTGAGCTTATACCGACAGTGTTCATTTCACCAGTTTCATTCCACAAATTCAGTCCAGCATTTTGTTGATTGCCTAATAAGTACAAATCATTACTGGTATGTGCACTTGGGTGCCTTAACCTCACTGAACCTAAATTTCTGTATAGTAAGGAGGTAATACCTTTTTCTCTTTTAATAAACTTTTATTTTTAAGAACAGTTTTAGATTTACAGAAAGAAATAGTATGAAAATAGTGAACTTTATTTAGATTTCCTTAGTCGTCACCTAATATCCTTTCTCTTTTTCAGACCCTTCCAGGATACTGCATTACATGTAGTCCTCATCTCTCCTTAGGCTCCTTTTGATTGTAGCAGTTGCTTAGACTTGCCTTGTTTTTGATGACTTGGACAGTTTTAAGGAAGGCTGGTCAGGTATTTTGTACAACGCCCCTCAGCTGGAAGCTGTCTGATGTTTTTCTCGTAATGTTTATGAGTTGGGGAAGAACACACAGGTAGAGTACTGTTTTCATCACCTCGTAGCAAAGGTACATACAGTCAACATGACTTAGTACTGTTGATGTTGACTTTGATGATCTGGTTAAGGTCATGTTTGTCAGGTTTCTCCACTGTTAAGTTACTTTTTTTTCCCCTCTTGCCATACTCTTCCAAAGGAAGTCACTAGGCACAGCCCACGCGGGAATGGGCTGCCTCCCTGAGAGTGGGGTGTGTACGTAAGTTGTTGGGGATTCTCCTGCACGGGGAATTTATCCCTTTCCCCACTTATTTATTTATTTATTCAGTCATTTATTTATATAAGTATGGATTCATAGATATTTATTTTATACTTTAGATTGTAATCCAGTATTACTTCATTTGTTTTGTTGCTCAGATTGTTCCAACTTTGGCCATTGGGAACTCTTTCACTTGGCTCTTGCGTTCATTTGACATACTCCCATTGTTGGAGCTTTGTTTTCTTTATAGTGGGGGTGGAGGTGGGAGTGGGGAGCAGTTTGTTACTCTCTGGCACTTCTAGATGTTCCAGGCTCATCTTGTATATTTCCTATCCCAGTCCCATAATCAACCATTTCTCTCAGAAACTGTGGTTCCTTTTATTGGTAAACAGTATTAAAAACCAAGACACTAGGTGTGCTCATCACTACTGGGTGTTACTGCTTCTAGGCCTTCCCAGCTGACAGAGCAAGGAACTATTAATATATGTATGGTAGTGCCTTTTTTTTCCGTCAGCATGTGGGTACAGCAGACCGTACATTGGAATCAGGATGAGATAGAGTCAGTAACTTTATGTGCAATATTTAGATACCATATTTAGTTATATATATAAACTACAAAGAAGCGGGGGCAAGACAAGTACATAAATGACTGTTCCAAGCCAGCAGAATAAAAGCTGTAAGGAGTCTACCAACGTGGTATCTAAATTGATGCAACTTTTCTCGAGGATAGATTTGCAGTATATCTCAAAATCCAGAACATAACAGTTATGGTGGATCATTGAGGGGAATAGAGTGAGTGTGGGAACCATCTCCTTTCCCTTAGGAATGTCTCTTCTGCTTTACAGCCTGTTTTTACACATAGCAGAAGTCGAGCAGCCTGAATATTCCAAAGTCGGAGATTTGACATAGTTAATTATTGTATAGCCAAGTTACTGTGTGTTAAAAATGCTAGCATAGGGTAACTGTCAAATATCATGAAAAGATGCTCACAACATTTTGCAGTTAGTAAAAATAAATTTCCAAAACAGGGTAAACTCATAAGAATAGTTAGGTAAAAAGTTAGGCATGCCCACCTAACATTAGCTCCAGCTATTTCTGAGTTGTGAAATTATCTTTCTTTTTTCTTATATTTCCCCAGTATTATTATAAGAAGCAAAGAAAGTTTTGTTACTATACTAGGAAAACACAAGGTTTGATTTTTTCCTTTTAAAATGCAGTAAGGAATATCATTAATGTTGGGTTATGTTAGGGGGACAGTGAATAGTCAGATTTGGCAAGAGAATGGGAAGGGAAAATAAAAAATATTTGTATTTTACTGTAGGTGTTCTCAGTATTTATTTAATGAATACATTTAAAAATGCTGATATTTCAGAGTATAGTTTTAAATGAAATTATTTCCAGTAATGTATGTAGTATTTCATTATATGAATATACATAATTTGTTTATCACTTTTTCTATTGAAAGAAATTTGGGGTTTCTAGGCTCTGACTATTACAGATAAGGTTATTGTAAGCATTCTTGTACAGGTCTTGTTTCTCGTGGATGTATGTTTTCATTTCTCCTGGGTAATACTTAGGAATGGAATTTCTGGGTCTGGGTAGATGTATATTTAACTTTGTAAGAAACTGCAAATTCAAGCCCCATAATTCATTAAAGGGGTTATATCATTTTACACCTCTATTAGCAACAATTGAAAGTTCCACTTGTTGTATATCCTTACCAACATTTGGTGTTTATCTTTTTATTTTAGCCAGTCTAATACACTTCGGTGTGTATGTTTATAATTTCTGAGTTGTATATACTGTTTATTTTTATTGCTGCTTGAAACATAAGGGACAACGTACCATATAATTACAGGGTTTCATTTAAACATCTCCTACATAGGAGATACAGAAATGCTGTATACAGACTGAGAATTGACTTGTAAAATGTAGCAAACATTTTTAACATTTGTTACTACATGGCAAAGGCATGTGTTACCAAAGGAATATATATTTCAAGTTACTGTGGCTTATTTGTGACAGAATTTCTGCAATTAAAATGTGTATGAAATTAATCAGAAGTCGCATGTCTCAGTGTATTTAAAATCATTACAAAAATCTCCTCTCTAGTCATGTTGCCCATGACAATCTACTTGTGTTGTTGTATGTTTAGAGCAGGACTCGACACAACTGTGGCCTGGGGGCCAAATTCAGCATGCTTCCTATTTATGTAAATAAAGTTTTATTAGACTATAAAAATGCTTGTTCATTTACACATTGTCTGTGGCTGCTTTTGCTCTACAAAGCGAGAGTTGAGTAATCACAACACTGAATGGCCCACAAAGCCTTTCCTATCTGGCTCTTAACAGAAAAAGATTACAAGATATTAATACTGCATAATCATATGCATTTTAGTTTTCTTTTGGAGATTAAGGCTTTTTTTTCTTGTGGTAAATGAAGCCAAAAGATAAAACCAGCTGATCAAAAAAAATCTACTTCTATCATAAATTCAGTAATTTTCAGGACATATTAACTGACTTTGCCATTCCCCGTTTTTTTAAGTCTGCATCTCTGCATGATTGCCTCAAGTACTTTTGTAAAAGCTTGTTAAGCCATTTTACCAGCTACAGTCTGAGTGAGAGGATGTATGTGGTTGACTTAAAATCTGGCTATGAATAGTGTTAGCCAGTATGTACTGTGTTAGCAAGTTCCCTGTATCAGCTGTATCTGTGTTAACTCCTTAAAAATCAAAGATTTATTTAACTCCTTAGAAATCAAAGATTGATTTTATATATCATTGTATAAACCTTAATTTAACAAGCATTTGAGTTTGGATGTTTTGCAAAAGCTCTTCACTATATTCTTTTAAGGAATCATCCATAATGTTACTATAATATTTGTTTTCAGACTCTTTCCAAGTTTAATAGTGTCATTATTCTGATAGAAATTTACTAAATTTGTCATTGTGAGAATTTCTGGATCAGTGTTGTACAGCTTGGCCTCTGCCAAGTCAAATTCTTCAGCATATTTCCTAAAACCAAATATTTTAAGCAAGTGGTTTACATGGAACTCTGGATTTATTATTATTCTTGAATGCATCAGAAACTCTGTGTGAATTTTCAAATTCACCTTTTTTACCCCTAATTCTTTGGTGACTCCTATGATCAATGGATGAGGGATGGCAGATTGATGAGAACTGATTAGTTATAGAATATTTTCAGGGTTTTTTTTTTTGTTATTGTTATTTTTCTACCCTGTGTGTGTTTGAATTTCCAAATAATATATATCTAATAACTGCATGTTCTTTTCAAGTTATCTTTGTCATCATCCTGTTATGACATATAATTGGCATAAAATACTTTAAAGTTTTCATGCTTAAGCCACAACCTCTAGCATTCTTAGCATGCTTCAGAACTTCGGCTTTATAGAATTTCTAGAGTAAATTCATCTGACATTTAAAAAATCAGAATGCTCTTTAGAAGTGACAATATAGTTCAAGTGGAGATATAATTTAAGAATAGAAGTTATAGTTTTCTCAGTTTCTAGTAAGTGCACTCCAAATATAGGTCAATAACATGTCTGTTCATTATTTCTGGAAAGTCTTGTGAATGTGAAATTTATCTTAATCATTGTTTTAGTGCTTTAAATCTCTCTTGGTTTTAAAGTTCCAAAAACTTTTTAGAAACCGCTTAATGTTGCTTTGGGTCATCATCCTGCAGTACTTTGAAATTAGTACTTGGGACTTTTCAAATCCCCATTGGATTGCATTACTCTCTGCACTATTCCAGGTGGTAGCCAGCCCTCTTTTTCGCTGCTGCATTGGAGGTCATTCTCCTTGGCACATATTTTGCCTGGCTGTCTCATTGTGATTTTAATCAATGTTGCCCTGGTAACTACCTTTTCATTTGCTCATTTGCCATTTATATAATGTCTTTTATGAAATGTCTGCTTGAATTTTTATCTTCTTTATTAGATCTACTTTTCTTTTTATCCACTTTTTCTTTGAGCGCGCTTGCTCACGCGTTCTCTCTCTCTCTCTCTCTCTCTCTCTCTCTCTCTCTCTCTACATATATATATATATACACACACACACACACACACACACACACACTGGATACAGTTCCTTTTTAGGTATAGGTACTACTTCCCTATATCTTTTCTCAATGGTATGTTTTATAAGCAGAAGATTTTAATTTTAATGACATTAGTTTATAGTTTTTTTTTTTCTCAGTGATACTAGGAGTGAGATAAGTTTTTATCAGGCTGCAGTTTCAGAATTGAAGCTGGAACTGTTTGTGGTCCATTGTTGGTTATTTGAGCTATTCATGAAACAGGTATTTATTAATGATAAAGATTCTTAATTCCCTAGCAAATAATATATGCCTGTGGTTCTTTCTGTGTTGCTATTTCACATTCTATGTGTTTGTTAAAACTGAATTCAGGAGAATTCACATATCCCTAGGTTGAGGAAAAAAACCCTTAACTCACAATAATGTAGCATGTGTTTTTTTTTTTCTTTTTTTTTTTAATTCATTTTTATTGTTAGACTTATTGGGGTGACATCTGTTAGCAAGGATTACATAGGTTTTAGGCATACAACTCTACAAGCATGTGTTTCTGATATAGATCCCCTTTCCTTGTCATTTCTTTGGATAATTACAGGATGATTTGATTTATTTACATTTTAAGCTGAAAGACTCAAAGTCTTTACTCAGTTCTGTTTCTCATTGACAGTTATTTTCTCTTACCTGCAATTTATACAGTTTCAAAGTTATAAGTTATTTACAACATTCTTGGTTTTTTTTAGATATTTAGTTGGAATGTCTTTTAAATGATTCCGTTAATAAAGTTCTTTGTTGATTTAATTTGGTGCCTTATTCACGTGGGTCTTGAACTAAATATTAACATCAGAGATGCTGGTTTGGATGGGGCTGTTGACCACGGGCATTGCCACTGCTCAATCCTAAAGAGACGTTTGGACTTGTATTAGGTGTCCTTATCAAGCACTGACTGTGTGCCATACATTGTGCTAGGCTCTGTGGAAGTTTCAAAACTGACTTACTGCCCCTACATGAGTAGTTTTATAGGGAAGATAAGATATGCAAAAAAAATAACATATATTCTTGCTACCATATGCATGTGAGTATTCTGTGTATTATGCATGTGTTTTCAGAGGACACAATCCCAGCTCCCAACATTGCTGGAGACTTTGCTGCTTTTCACTTTTATCAAGTGTTTTCTCTATGTATGTCAGACACTGCTAGAAGCATTGTCTGCCATACAGTGAATGGAATCCTCACTACAACTTTATAAGGTATCCACTTTATATTAGCCAGAGAAGATAAGAAACTTACCTCAAGTTGTTGAACTAGTAAGAGACTGAGCCAGCTTTCTGTATCGAAGCTATGCCCCTGGCTTTAAGGGCTTGAGGTTCATATCATTTTCATCATTTAGGTATATATACTTCAAAGTAGTACTGGGAACTCTTAATCTAAAGGGCTTGAATCATCCTGTTTCTCTTTTTTATATCTTTCTTGTTTGTTTTTCCATTGTAATTGGAAATAAGTTCATGTGTAATTGATGCACAATAAAATTCACCAGTTTTAAGTGAATGACTCAATACATTTTAACCACAGATGTGATGGGTAATATTTCCATCACTTCAGAAAGTTCTCTGATGTCTCTTAAGAATTAGTCTTCTCTCCCTTTAACCCTAGCCTCTTCCAAACAGTGATCTTCTTTCTGTAAGTTACGATTTTTGCCTTTTCTAGAATTTCATGTACATGGAATTATAGATAATAGCCTTTTGCATCTGGATTCATTCACTTAATATAATGTTTTTGATGTTCATCCATGTTGCAAGTATCAATAGGTTTTTCCTTTTTTTTTTTTTTTTTTTTTGTTACAGAGTAGTAGTCCACTATATGGGTATACCACAGTTTATCTACCCGCTTATCCATTAGAGCACATTTGTATCATTTTCAGTTTGGGTTATTATGAATAAAGCTGGTATGAACATTTGAGTTCAAGTCTTTGCGTATACTCATATTTTCATTCCTTTTGGATAAATACATAGGGTTGGAATCACTGAATTATATGGTAAATGTATGTTTAACTTCACAGAAAACTTGCAAACTGTTTTCGAAGAATCTGTACCATTTTGCATTCCCACCAGCAATGTATGGGAGTTCCGTTTGTGTCACACCCTTTGCCAGCACTTGGTTTCTTGGGTGTGTAGTGGAATCTCATTGTGCTTTTAATTTGTATTTCCTTGATGACTAATGATGTTGAAATTTTTCATGTGCTTATTTGCCATCTATGTATCTTCTTTTCTGGAGTATGTATTCAATGTTTTAACATCATTCTCCCCCTTCCCCCATTTTTTGGAATCAGTTGTTTGTCTCCTTATTTACTTTTTAGAATTATATTCTGGATACAATTCCATTTCCATGCTCATATAAATTTTATAGGTATTTTGTCCTGGTCATGGCTTACATTTCAATGTTTTTAACAGTGGCTTTTGAATGGTAAAATTTTTAATTTTGATCAAGTTCAGTTTATCATTTTTTTTTTATGATTCATGACTCATAGGGACCTTTCTAGATAGCTCTATAGCTCCCTCTGTTCACCTTTTCCTTTCCAGTATTCTAACCTACAAATTCTAGCTACCTTACCCTCAAATTCTGCCCTCTTTTCTCAACTCAGGGAGGCACTGCCCACTCTCAACTGTTTCTGTTCCCTCTCCATGTGCTGCAGCCTGGAAGCTGCCAGCAGGCAGTAGCTGCTGTAGTCTTGGGTCTCACCTTGAATTTTGTCCTTTTGTCAGGAGTTACCACGTCTCTGAGCTGCCAAGTAACTTAATAAAAACTAGCAGTAAGACATGCCACTGAGGCTTTTTGCTAAGCAGTTTGGCAATGTCTTTGAAGGTTTAAATAGTTACTGGTTAAGAAAGTGTGTAAGCTTTATAGTTAGTTCACATCCCACAACTGTAAAGTCGTAATGACCCTGGGAACATAATTACCCAGAAGGCTAGAGAAATTACTGGATAAGAGAGGAATATCATTCTCACTTTTCATCTTGAAACGGGAGTGTCAGGCTCTTGGATGGTGTCCTGAATGTGGTGTAGTCTCATCAAGGAGCATCAGGGCTATTGTCTTAGCTGTGAAGACAGTCCATTTTTAAAGTAAGTCATGTTTATGTGCTCCGGTTCTTAAGCATGCGAGCAAATAAAGTTTAACAAGGGGAAGATACTAGAAAGAAATAGCTGGATGCATGGTATGTTTTATGAAGGATTGTTGATGTTATTGACATTTGTTGGGTTTTAGTTAACTCATTATTAAGAGGAAATAGTTTTTCTCCATGGCAAAAGCAAGGTATATTTTCCCGTAGCCGGTTTGAATCCCTTGGCATTTGGTGGGCTAGTTTCATGCTGAGTAGACTATTGTGTGCATTTTTATGAATGTCCCCCTGGGATAAACCCCAACCACTTGAGAACCTGGCACATGGGCTTCATGCCATAGGATCAATTAAAGCATCAGTTTTTGTATCCAGTTTTTTTAACGGGAGCACTTCACCTCCTTTGAGATTAGGTTGAGTATTTTCCTATGGGAAATACATTTTGAATATCACTTTTTACCCCTTAAAATAAAAAGTTCACCAGCTAGCTGTACTTTCTTGCACTAGGGATGGGTGTATACATGAGGTATATAGATTGCTTTTCTTCCATCTTTTTTTTTTTTTTACCCTTAATATTTGATTCTGCTTTCACCTGAGTAGTTAGTTGGTCCCTGAAGACAGAGTGACTCTGGGTGTGTGTGTGTGTGTGTGTGTGTGTGTGTGTGTGTGTGTGTGTGTGTGTCCCTGCAGCATTTTAGAGCATGTAAAGGAGAAAACTTTGTTGTATAAACCCAAACAAATACCCACATATTGACAATTAAACCTTCTCTTTCCTTATGTTTCCACAGGAGTCTCCCCAGGATAGTGCTATCACCCGAGACATTAACCGGACATTCCCAGCCCATGACTACTTTAAGGATACAGGAGGAGACGGACAAGACTCCTTATATAAAATATGCAAGGTATTTCATATAAAAAATAAAAAAAAGACTCAGTTTTACATGATCGATCTGATTCTTTGAGATTATGCAAAAGATAATTACAAAGTATAATTTGTATTTGATGTTCAAGAGTGAAAAAAAGGAGGAAAAGACTTTGTAAAATCAAAGCTAAGAACACAATTTTAGACTGTAATGAATAGGACTGAAATTGGAAATAAAATGGTCTATCTTTTTTTTACCATTTTAATCATAACTTTCAGATGACACTCCCCTGGCTGCACATTTAGACTTTCAAAATTTGGTATTGTAGGGGTTCCCTGGTGATGTAGTGGCTGGGCTTCGGCACTCTAAACGCTGTGGCCTGGGTTCGATTCCTAGCCAGGGAACCACCAAGGAAAAAAAAAATTTTTTTTTTTTTTTTAATTTTTTTTTAAATTTGGTTTTGTGAAACCAGTTGAGTCTTAGAACATTGTAAACTCCTTTTCAGTATGCACAGTGTGAGTGATGAACTTGGCACCTAGGACATGTCCAACAACAGTAGGAAGTGCTAACGCCCATCACTGTGGTCTTTTAATACTGATGATGTCTGTCCACAGGTCTGTACCTAAAAGCCATAAAGGAAATGATAGCCTTTTCAATTTCAGTAATTTGTGTTCCCATAGATTTTGGTACTTCAGAACCAAAGGAGGATTTGAGACCCTAGTTCTTACACATTCCTCTGTCCTGAGAACTAGTCTTTAGTTATTCCCCCTCCCCTTCAAACTAATCGGGTACCTATTTAGCTGCATATGGAGTATAGTCAAGGCATGAGACGTGTTCTTAAAGGAATTTACATGTTGTGATTAAAGAGGCAAAATGAACATCTAGTTTTAGGACAGACAGCAGTAAAGGATGATTCTCCAATGATAAACTAGGTGCTTTAGGGGCAGTTAGAATTTAGAGAAATGCTTCTTGGGTTTAATTTTAATTTCCCCATAGGATGCAGAAAGCTATTTCTATTATAATCCTCTTCTCTGATCATTCTTTTTTAGCCTTTTCTCAGTTGTGCTTCTTACTGAAGCAGCCAATCCAGCTTCCCAGAAAGAAGCCCTGTGCTCACTGCCTCCGACCCCTTACTCCTGACCCCGCTGCTCTCTGGTTTCTGTCTCATGATGCTCTTTCTGCAGCTCTTCCTGCTCTTGACTTCTCACCCGCCTGGTTAGGCTCTCACTTCTCTCCTAACTTTGCTAACGCTCATTATTTCATCTGCCTACCTGCTCCTGAAACTGATCTTCCTCCTAAAACAGAGGTGCTCATTCTGTGGTTGCTGTAGTTCTGTTGGGTCAGCCCTTTCACCCCCAAAGTTCAGCTGTCACCACTGCATATATGTTCCCAAATCTACACAAGCTTAAGGCCTAAATTTTGGCTGCTAGTTGTTGCCCTGCAAAAGTGTGTCAAGTACATCAAACAAAACAGGTATAAAAATAGAGTTCACTTGTAAACACATTCTACAGTCAGCCCTGTGTATCCATGGGTGTCACATCCAACCACAAATCAAAAATATTCAAGAAAAGAAATTCCAGAAAGTTTCAAAAAGCATAATTTGAATTTGGTGTGCCCTGAGCACTATGCTGAGTCCATGAGAATGAAGCAATGTGCAGGCATACTCTGCTACAGCCTATGTGCATATATAGGTTATGCAAATGCTGCATCATTTTATGTAAGGGACTTGAACATCTGCAGATTTTGATATCCACAGGGATCCTGGAACCAATCTCCTGTGGATACTGAGGGACAACTGTATTATGAAAATTTTCAACGCTGCGGCCTGGGTTCAATTCCCAGCCAGGGAACTACCCCCCCCCCCCCAAAAAAAAAATTTTTTTTTTTCCCAAACATGCATAAAAGTTGAATAGTATAATGAATTTGTCTCCCCACCCAGATTTAATATTTATCAACATATTGTTATCTTCATCTGTCCCTTTCTAAATTTTTCCTGAAGTAGTTTAAAGCTAATTTCAGACATCATGATCTTAAGTGCTTCACTACGCATCTCTGAAAAATAGGATCATTATGTATCTATTTCTTCCAATAGCCACTCCATATTCACATTTTAAATGTCTTCATACATTTGGTTTGGATCAGGATTCAACAGTATCCATATAATGTTTACTTGTTCTGTCTCTCTTAATTAAAAACAGTTTTCCTTTTTTATCCCATGCCATTGTTTTGCTGAAGATACAGTCATTTCTCTGGTAGTTTTTAGTTCCTTCCTTTGGACATGTTGAGTTTGCCATCATTGATGTGTCTCACAGCCATACTTCCCTCTCTGTTCACTGCTTAGCTACAGGTCTGTGTCATATGCTGCCAGTACTTTAACAGATGCTGACTTGCATTATTCTTCCTGCCTTTGCATTCTAACCTGTTTATTATTTTCTCTATGTTGACTCTAGAATTAAATCACTCCAGTGGCCTCTGCTGAAGCTTAATGCTTCCCCGTAACTCAGAATACAGTAAAAATTCCTTAGTTTATTTCCTGGTGCTAGATTTCTTAGTTTAGCATTAAAGGCATTTTATAATATGTCCTGGCTTATTCTCTAAGTATTTTATGCTTCAAACCACATTGAACTTCTCACTGTTCTCTGGTTGATTTACTTGTCAGACTTTCCAACTGAGCTGTGAAGTTCTCATGGGCAGGAATAATTTCTTATATATGTTGCATCTGTAGCACTTGGCACAATGCTTGGCATATGGTAGATGATCATTAAATGTTGATGGATTAATGAAATGCCTTTTCTTCTCTATATTTCTTACAGCCCCCATGAACCTCATATTCCAAGCATTTCCCAAATGTCTCATGTACTTTCATGTCTGTAGGCCAGGGTTGTCCAACCTTTTGGCTTCCCTGGGCCACACTGGAAAAAGAATTGTCTTGGGCCACACATAAAATACACTAACACTAACAATAGCTGATAAGCTAACAAAAGGTCTGGGCATAATTTTCATAGTGTTTTAAGAAAGTTATAAATTTGTGTTAGGCTGCATTCAAAGCCTTTCTGGGCCACATGCAGCCCTGCAGGCCACAGGTTGGACAAGCTTGCTGTATTTTTCATGAGCTGAAAAGTATGCTCCCTTCCATTCTGTGCCTATAAAAATTCAATACATTTTCATCCTAGTACATTGATTGAGCCATGTGCTGAGCACTTTATATGAGAGGACTGCGAATACTACATCCGCTCTGTGATATAAATGCTATGACTGTTCACATCTTAAAAATAAGGAATATAAGTAATTGGTCTAAGATCCAGACCTAGACATTAACTACTGTGGGGTTTCAGCCCAACTCTGATTAACTCTGAAGCCTGTGTTCTTTCTCGACCAAACCTGTTGATTGATGCCTCCACAGACATTGTCATACTGTTTTCCACAGAGCTATGTTGGCATATATTACTAGTAGTTTTTAACAGTCTTAACAATGCTGGTATTTTCACTTACTAGTTTTTACAAATTTGATAGGTGCAAAGTGGTAGCTTGTGGTAAACAGGTAATTTCTAAGCCCTCTGCACATCTTATCTTTGGAAAAGTAAATGTGTCTCATTCTGTACCCTTCTTATCAGACAAGCTTTGATGAAATGGGGGATATAATGGGATTATGTTGAATTCTGCCTGGATGTATAAAAGCATGATTATCATATATATATTTTTTAAACTGGAGTTTTACTAAAATAATGATAAAAACCCATATTATGCTAACTTACTTTCATCTAATAAGCATTGCCATAACATTTTGCTAAATGTTCTGAATTCTAAACATACCCAATTCTAAATTGCTTTCTTGGGACCAGAGGAACCTTGGCATAAAAAAAATACGTGGGGAATAAAGGGAATTTCACTAGAAATAAATTTGTCAAACAGGAAATAGCAACTTGAATCTATAGGAATTCCCCTTTCCACCACAGCTTACATGAGAACTATAAATATCAATCATAAAAACGAGACTCTGAAAAACAACTGAAGAACCCAAAGTAAACCACAAGGAATGTTAGAGCTCAGTATTCTGTTAAAGATAATGTTCAGAAGAGATGGGTAGTAATCATCTGCTGCCAAGAAAAATACAAAATAAGAATTTCAGAAGAACCCACAGATGGTTTCAGAGTAATTCCTCTTATCAGAAAAGTTATTACTGGCATTGTGGAAAGAATTGTATTTTGGTGTCTTTGCCAAAAGACTTCTTCCCAGAAAAGTAGATGAATAATATTAACAGTGTTTAGTGAGTGCCTGCTATATGTGAGGTGCTGGCTAGGTTGAACAAGACATCACCCAAGCCCCCTAAGAAGCACACAGTCCACTCAGATTAACGTTTAAAATAAAGTATGGTAAGTGTACAATAACCATACATGTGTAGCAAGTACCTTAGAAGTACAGAGAAGAGAGGGAGTTCTGGGGGCGTGGAATACGTTTGGAGCCTGAAGGAAGAGCGTATTTTTCAGAGACAAGGGGAAATCATGAGCAAAGACAAGAAGATAGGACAACCTTTTTTCAGTGCCAATGTGATGTTTGCTTAACCTTCCCCGCTCCTTGGCAATAGAATGTGGTGCGGTGACAGTTTTATTTATTGTAAAGAAAAAAAGAATGAGATTGGAGAGAAATGTTTGCATTATTCATTGACCATCAAAATGCCACAGTAAATTGTGGGTAGCATCTTCCAAGTTCCTGTCTTCAAGATCCTATAGGACAATTATGGCCCACAAGGGACTACAGTCACTTACCCTTCTTGTGTTTGTTGTCTTTCCCCAGGCTTATTCTGTGTATGACGAAGAGATTGGCTATTGCCAGGGCCAGTCATTTCTTGCTGCTGTTCTGCTTCTCCATGTGAGTAAACAGGGCTCTGTTATGACTTAGACATGGTCTGCCTCAGCTTATACTAGCCTGAGACTTGAGCATGGTTTCATACTGGCTTTTACCAGACTCTAGGGCATGAATTTTAACTCCCATATCTGTAAACCTTTTCCTTTACTCAATTTAATGTCATCATGGAAGAGAAACATGGTGAGAATAAATGACAGTGTTGAAAACTAGTATATAAGAATAGACTTCATTTTTATTGCTAGGATGAATGGATAGACTTTAGTCTTGGTTCGACTCTTGGGAACATTTTACCATCTCGAAGTAGCCACTGCCATTATTGGGATTTATGTATTGGAATGGAAGGGAGGCCGAGAAGCTGGCTTTCTTTAGTACCATTTTACTCATTCATTCATTCATTCATTCAGCAAAGACTTACTGATATCTTTCAGATCCACAGCAAAAGTGAAAAAATTCTTAAGGTGAACACCCATATATTTCACCTGATTTACCAATTAATATTTTTCCACACTGTTTTCTCCATCTCTTTCTTCATCTTTCTCTTTTCCTCTTTTTTACACATACCATGTTTTATCCAAAAAAGTGTTTTGGAAAGTCAGTAGCAAACATCAAGATACTTCATTCCGAGAGCATGTATCTCCTGAGGACATAACTATCACACCACAGTCACATACAAGAAGTTCCACACCGATTCAGTACTGTCTTGCACATAGTCCACATTCAGTTTTCTCCATTATTCACTCAGTAAAGTCCTTTATAGCTTTTTTTCTAACCCGTATCATTGAGTTGGATTTGAGTGATTGTATTTCGTTGTCATTTCTCTTTATTTTTAATCTAAACTTTTTGTATTTCATGCCATTGACAATTTTGAGAAATTTTAGCAAATTATCTAGCAAAGCATCTCACATGCTTGCTTTGTCTGATCATTTTCTCATGATTCAAGTTAAAATGCTTGGCAAAAATATTACACAAGTGATGTCAGCAGAGAGTTTTGTTTGTTTGTTTGTTTTGGTGGTTCCCTGGTTGGGAATCGAACCCAGGCCACGGCATTGAGAATGCCGAAGCCTAGCCACTACACCACCAGCGAATCCCCCCAAGCTTTTGAGTAGCTGTTGATGGTCTGTTCTGTGCTATTAAGATCAGGAGAGAATAATGTAGACATGGTCCTGATCATGGATTCAGGACTAGTGTATCCAACTTTAAGAAGAAAGTCACATAAGTATGTCATTTTTAATTTCAGTGGCGCTGTGAGACATAGTAAAAGGTTTGATCCAAGATTATAAGAAGGGAGCCATATTTAGATTCCAAGCTTCTCTAGGGAGGTCACCTTTAAGGTGAACTCTGAAAAATGAGAAGGGATATCCATTCTTTTTTGTATTTTTTTCTGCATCTTTTAACTTTTTTTTAACATTGTTATGAAAATAATAAAACTATTTTAAAAGCAAGAGAGTAGAGCATTTCCAGAAAAGGGAATAGTACAACATGTGGAAGCACTGAAATTGGGGAAACTTGGCATTTGGAAGGAACTGGAAGAGGGGAAATGGACTGGAGCATCATAAGTGGGGAGAGGAGAGGGAGCTGGAAGTCAGTAAGACGAGCTAGGTGGGGCTGTGGAGGCCTGGTCCAGAAGTCTGGGCTTTGTTTCTCTAAGCAAGGGAAAGCTTTGGAAGAGTTTGGAGCCATTTGGTGCCATAATATGCATAACATACAAGGTTGTAATACTAGTAAAATGAAAACCACTTTCTTCTTACTGTGAACCTAACTTATTGGTATTGGTAGGTATGTAAAATTATGTAAAGCTATGACTAATAAAGAGGTCAAGTTTTTTTTTTTCCTTCAGCTTTCTTGAGATAACAATGGACAAATAAAAATTGTGTGTGTGTATAGTGTATAATGTGATCATTTAATATACATACACACTGTGAAATGATTATCACAAGCTAATTAACACATTCATCAACAGGTAAAGTTTTTAAATTTTCTTTTGTTGTTTTAGTCAGACTTTTTATCTCAAAGTCTCACAAGCCTGTGTCTGTCTTTGTTCTCAACTTCAGTCCAAGGGCATTCATCTCCATTAAGTATCACAACCCCTTTAAAAAGGGCTTCACGATCAAATCCAGTGTCTTAGTTTGAACTCTGCTTGCCATTGTGTAAAGATAAATGTTTGTTTCAGAGTGAGGGCAGGTGTGCTGCCTAACAGCAGAAATCCCACTCTGGGTCAGACCAAGTCTCTCAGCATGAGGAAGAGTGAAATTGCCTTTCATGACAAAGACCTCAAAAGGTCTGGTCCTTTGCCCACATCCTTAAACTTTCCAATAATCATTTGCTGTATTTTTCTCATTTATTAATTAATCTGATTTGTTTTTTAGTTCTGCTTTGTTCCCAGTGATTTCTGTGTTCAGCCTCCCTCCATCGACTTTTTCCATAGAAGCCACCCACCTTCTTGACATTTTGAAGGCTTGCTGTAGTCACAGCCACACCAAGCCTTAAATAACATTTCCAGTGCTTTTTTTCTTTTTCTTTTTCTATTTTTCTATTTTTTTCTGTTTCTGTTTTGCCAGGTTCTCAGGGAAATATTTTTCCATAAAGCTATGGAAGATGTAGGTATTATTGTAAGTGTGTAATATCTGTAAATAGAAGTGAAGTAGGGTTTCTGTAACATTTAAGTATTACTGTAAGCATTAACTGTAGTACTTTCAGCGTTACTGCAAGCCTTAGAGTAATACATAAGGTTCTTCTATAATTAGCTATGTTTTTAACAACAGTGAGGAAAAAAAAACGTTTTTACTAGGATGAAATAGCATCCGAGGAGGTAAAATGTTTTAACAAGGTCTCATGATTTGAGGGAGATGAAACCTGTGCTTGTGTATCGACTTCATCCTACTCAGTTCAAGTCCTGTCCTTCCTGCAGAGCCTTTTTCTGTCTCCCCCAGGCAGACTCAGCCTTCTTGTTCGTGTGTTCTCACTGATCCTCGTGTTTTCACCGACTTAATTCATGTTACACTTAGTGTGTAGTAGTTGTAGGGGGGCTCCTTGAGGACAGGAAGTATCTGACAGAGTAGGCATCCTGAAGTATTTCTTGGTTGAGTAAATGGATGTTATAAAACACAACTGCAGGTCCGAACTACTGCATACCACTAGATTTCCTGGTATCCAGATAAGAGAGGAGGAGGATGAATTTATATACTGAGAAAACTTCTGTATATGTTTTATGATTTTTCCCCCCCGTCCCCATTCCCTATCTGTTATAGATGCCTGAAGAACAGGCATTCAGTGTTCTGGTCAAGATCATGTTTGACTATGGTCTCAGGGAACTTTTCAAGCAAAACTTTGAAGATCTGCATTGCAAATTTTACCAGTTGGAGCACCTCATGCAGGTAAAAAAAAAAAAAAAAACCGGAAAAGAAACTGCATGCATTTGCCAATTAGCGCGCAGGACTAAGCAGTAGATACATGAAATGGTGCTCAGGAGCAGTGACCTTTGCCTTAGCCATCCAGGGTTAAGGACAGGGTTGGGTTGGTTTGGTTTGGTTTTCATTTCTCACTATGTAATGATGATGCCAACATTAATGAAGTGTGAGCTTGATGGGTGTGAGCTGGGATTTCAATCTCATAAACACTCAAAATATTAGATGACTTTTGCAGGGGCCTTTAACACAGTGGACTCAGTCAAGAAATATTCTCCAAGGCTCTGAAGCTGACTGCCTAGGAATCTCATAACATAAAGTGAAACTTTCCCAAACATTTCATAACTTGGAAAGAAAAACTGTCTTTCCAAATATTTCTCACCATTTTGGGGATTCCTCTTTAGGGCTAGTTTGTGAACTGGAAAAGAGAGCTGAGTGCCAATGATAAGTGTTCTTCTGAGCACTGGAGGTTTCTAGAAAAACATAAGTATGTGACTTTTTTGGCCTAATACTGTCAGACTTATGAGCCCCCTGAGTGGGAGCTGAGCAGCTGCATTTGTGCCTGAAACTAATTAGTTTGCTATTTCAGGAATACATTCCTGACCTGTACAACCACTTCCTGGATATAAGCCTTGAAGCACACATGTATGCCTCCCAGTGGTTTCTCACACTTTTCACTGCAAAATTCCCTCTCTACATGGTCTTCCACATCATCGACCTGCTTCTATGTGAGGTATGTATCAGAGACTACGTATGGCACTTTGGGTGTTGTTGCAATATCCTTCTTGTGTCAGTTGTCAAAACAGAATGTTTTCTTCTCAGTTATTTTATTTCAGTGTTGGAAAATCCAAGTTTAAGCAACTCTTCCTTGGGCTGAAACTCATGGTCATGTTTTGTTAAAGGTGCTCTCTGCTGAAAAACAAACATACATATTGGACATTTGTATTAGTATTAGGTTTGGCAGAAATTTTTAAGACACCCAAAACAGTTAATAAAGCAGAGATTTATTTCTCGCGTAAGAGAAATCCGAAGGTTGGTAGTAACCTGCCTCCCCTAGAGTATGACACTAATCCTTATGGCTATTAGACCTCTAGCACCAAATTATGTTTAAGCTTAGGAAGGTTAGGGAATAGGAGAGATCACATGCCCTCTTTTTTAAAGACTTCCTGGAAGTTCCACCTACATTTCCACTTACCTCTTACTGGCCAGAACTGAGGTACATTACCACACCTATCTGCAAGAGAAGATTTTTTTTTTAAGGCTTGGTAAAAATTGGGGTGTCTCTTGCTAAAAGAAAGTAGGTATTAGAGTAAATAACAGTCTTTGCCACAGCATAGGTTGGGTTTTGGGGTGTGTGTGTATGTGTGTTTAAGAAAAAAATAACTAATTTCAACAATAATATATTTTGGAAACTATAGAAAATATAAGCAAAAAGATTTAAAGATACTTCTAATCCTACTGTCTAGAGAGTAACTACTTTTAACATTTTGGTGTATATTCTTTCAGCTTTTTTTTTATTCATATACGTGCATGTACAATTTCTATGTGGAATACTTTTTTTATATGGAATATTATGTAATGTATGTTATGGGTTTATATATACTATATTTAAAAATATGATTATGCTCTATATACTGTTTGATAACCTTATTTTATGTACCTGAACATCTATATACAAATCTATACCATTCTTTTTATTTAATCTCACCATATGTAAAACATACAAAAATCTAAGTTTGAAATATTAGAGGAAACATTGTAAGAGTTAACATTATCAAATATTCTTACATGTTGTCAAGTATCTCGTTATTTGGATATACCATACTTTATGTAAACAACTCCTAACCTCAAACCTTTGAGTTGTCCAGTGTTTCACTACTGTAACAATGATTTATTAATTAGTTATGGACCCAGTGGTATGCGAAGTAATTTACATATACTTTTCAAACTAATTAGCTGAGAAACTCAGAAGCATATTAGTAATGGAAATTGAGACCCAGAACTTAAATACTTTAACCTGATCATCAGATGTTAGATCACATGCCCTCTTTTTTAAAGACTTCCTGGAAGTCCTTTGCCCCCAGCACTCCCAGAATAATTAGATCAGTGGTTCTCAACCTTCCTTAATACAGTTCCTCATGTTGTGGTGACCCCCATAAAATTATTTTCGTTGCTACTTCATAACTGTAATTTTGCTACTGTTATGAATCGTAATTTAAATATCTGATATATGTTTTCCAGTGGTCTTAGGCGACCCCTGTGAAAGGGTCGTTCGACCCACAAAGGGGTCGCGACCCACAGGTTGAGAACTGCTGGATTAGATGAAGACAGACAGATTGCAGGAGGCCCTGAGCAGATTCATTTCTGGGATCTAGGACTCAGAGACAGCGTCATTGCTGGACTTGGAGTGGGATAGCACAGAATAAAAAAAGGGTCCACCAGGAATTACTTCCTGATCACAGTTGATGAGCCTAATGTTTTGATTTGGAAGCATAGAATTTTGAAAAAGTGTTCTTAATTGAATGTGAGAATAGGGCTAGAAAAGCTCTTCTCAGAAAAATAGCGGACTAGGTCTATTTTAAGTGGTTTTTTCAGTGGTGGCTGTATAATTTTTATTTTCCAAAGTATTTTCAGGATACTTCATTTCTTACTTAAGTGTTTATAATTTCTCTAGAATTGTGAGGTCAAACACTGAAAATGTTCTTTTGTGTTTTCTCTTTTAGGGAATAAGTGTAATTTTTAATGTCGCCCTTGGATTATTAAAGGTACACTTCTATTCGTAAGCCGAATTATCTGGAATTCTTTGTTCAATTCTTGCAATATCTTGGTCTTAATCTCATTCTAAGCAACCTTTGTGCTCTAATATTGTCCCTGACAGTGGATATGTGCAAGTGGCTCTGGTAAAGGCTAACAAGTATCTTCTGGGGATTATAAAGGTTCTGGGATTATAAAACGTTTCTTGTGCATCTTTATAGATCTGTATCTGATTGTGTTTTCTTTCTTTCTTCACTTTTTCTGTACCCGATTTTATTTTCTTTCATCAAGACTTCCAAGGACGACTTACTATTGACAGACTTTGAAGGTGCCTTGAAGTTCTTCAGGGTTCAGCTTCCTAAGAGGTATCGCTCAGAAGAAAATGCAAAGAAACTGATGGAATTAGCTTGCAACATGAAGGTAAAATAATTTTTGCATTACTTTAGATATTTTTTAATTACTATCTCACTAATCCTTATCAAATTATCAACATTTATAATGTATTTATAATAGTTTTCTCTTGCATAATTTTTTTCCAAATATTTTCATACATATTATATTCTGTCCATTAATTCTCATTGTCTCTCCTGACTTTTGAACTTTAGAAAAGGTATTACCCTCATTTTCAAAATACAAAAAAAGTTGTAGTCCCCTAAAGTCATGCATCTAGTTAGTGGTAGAACTCAGGTTTCATGATTTCTACTGTGCTGTCCTTTCACTTTCATTTTTTGTCATTATGGGCAGAAATTCCCTAAAATGCAACTCGTAATACATGAAGAAAACCTACTCACTTTTTTCACTTCCAGTGACATTTATGATTTGTACAATTTTTTTAAGGTAAAAACATACAGGATCTCCTTGTGTTTATGTTACAACAAAATTTCGTTTTTATAGAACATGAAGAAGTAATTGGAGGAGTTTAGTTTGGGATTTTCAGCTAGAAGCAAATGGGAACAGAACAGATAGTTGTATTCAGGTTCTTTTTGGGTGCATAAGAGACTGACTGACTTTATGCGACTCCCGCGGGTAGAACTGGGAGTAGTGTGTCAGGGCAGTTGTGGTGGGGGAGAAGCTTTCACTATCCACTGAATTGAGCACGGACTTGGCGTGAGAGAGGTCCAAATTCAAAGTTACTTCACTTACTTAAGGTACAATTTCCTCATTTGTAAAATAACATTGGACTTCTCGTTCCGGCTATATATCAGACTGAGCTAACTAACTCAGACTACCCTTCGTTAAATACTTGGAGGTGCTAAATAAAATATAACCCAAGAAGTGTTTAAATATCTAGATGAACTTGAAAGAAAAAAGCGAAATGCCCAGGTACCTGAAACAACGTAACTCAATGCTAGTGTGTGTGGATTGCTAAAACAGTGTCCCAAGGGATGTGGAGCCACAGGTAGGTATTGGGGTTTTCATGCTCACATGGATAGACACATGATGTGACTTTGGGCCCTCGGAAGGCAGCTGAAACAGAAACCTCTGCGTAAAACTAAGACCTTGGAATGGCTGCTGTGTTTTTGAGAGGGGGAGATAACAGAAACTACTGTAAACCTAAGAAACAATAGAAATCATAAAACAAAATGAATGGGGGTTTAAAAAAGGAAACCAAACTTCTGGAAATTAAAATTATGATAAAGTTATCATTCTAATTAAAGTATGATATATACTTCCCAAGTGTTGTGGATAACATTTAATGATACTTCACCAGGTACCCAGGTATTTACTATGGTTAAGTGCTTTAGTGTATGAAGATTAACTACTGTCTATGTACGGTGCTTACCATAGTGCCTGGTAATTAACTAGTAAGGGTTCAAGAAATGATGGCTACTGCTATGATTACTTCCTCTCTGGTTTTTCAAACAGGCATAAACCCTTGTCAGTGACATTTTCACGATGAAGGGTTTGTGCACAGAGCAGAGAACCAAGTAAGCCCTAAGGTTCTTTGGGTCACTCTTTCCACCTCAGCCTGGCTCAGCACACAGGGATGCCGCCTCTTACTTGCTTATGATGTCTTCCTTCCAAAACCTGCTCCTTTCTCTGTGTCCCCATCTCAGTTTGTGGTGCCTGGTTGCTCAGGCCAAAAATCTTGATGATAATCTTTGACTTCTGCTTTCCTCACATGCGACCTCTTCCTCCTCCTCCTCCGCATCCAGGCTCTGTCACCAGAATGTGTTCTGCACGTGACCACTTCCAGCCCCCTTCATCACTGACACCCTAGCCTAACCACCATCATCACTTCTCTTCTGAAATCCTCCAGTAGACTCCTTGGTCTTCCTGTTTCCACAGTGCTTTCCTCCTAGGCTTTTCTTCGTCCCATCTCTCCATGGCTTCTTAGCTCAGAATAAAACTCGAGTTTTATTCTGACCTTGATCACACGTCTGATTTCATCTCCTGCTACTTTGCCCCCTTACTCTTTCCACTTGAGATGTTCAGACCCCCTGGCCTCCTGGTTCTCAAGCAAGCCAAGCATGTTCATTCCTCAGGCCTTTTTACTGGCTGGTCTCTGCCTGTGGCTTTCTCCTCCATGTCTTCGGGGTTCACTCTTGCCTCACTTAGTTTTAGGCTCAGATATCGTGCCATCAGAGAGGCCTTCTCTAATTACAGTGTCTAAAGTAGTGGCTACCCCCGATGCTTACCTCCTTGCCCTGTTTTACTTTTCACATATCACTTAATCACTACTTCACATTATTTTATGTTTCTTTGATTATTAATCACACACATATCCAGAAACAGACAGACACACACATTATGCCTGTGACCGAAGGGACTTACTTTCTTCTGTTTTACTTCTGAAGCCCCAGCACAAGAACAGGATCTGGCGTATAAATATTCGTTGACTAAATGAGTAGGGAGTTCCCTGATGGTGTAATGGCTTAAGGCTTCAGCGTTGGCGATGTCATTGCTATGGCCTGGGTTCGATTCCCAGTCAGGGAGCTACCCACATACCAAAAAAGAAAAAGAAAAAAAAAGAAAAGAATAAATGAGTAAATGAATATGCTGTCAAGGTTCTACCAAGTGTTTTACAAAGAAGAGTTAACATGGATTTGGGTAAGACTTAAAACTACGTTCTAGCCAAAGATTTTACCTTGGAGGTTTTCATTAGCTTGAAACACTTGAATAATATATGGATCCTTTATTTCCATAGTCCAGGTGGGAGATGTCTGATGTCTTCTTTTTCCTGCCTATGCTTTTGAGGCTACGTTCAGGCAGACAGGCTGCACAGCATGTACCCTTGTGCTTAGATACGTAAGTTTTTCTGTCCCTGGACCCTGCATGGCTGGGGTGCACTCTGGATGATTCTCCTACATGCACATGGTTTTGGGTGAGAAAGATAGTAATTTTTCTTGAAATTGCCTTATAGTATGGAAAACCTACAGACTCACCAGGACATAAGAGAATGAGATTTTTCTGCTAGAAGGTGAGATATGATGTGTACAGTTTAGTTAGTGATGATTAGTTGTACTCTGGCAGCTATACTTAAAGACCTGTAAATACCAAGGGAAATGTAGGCAGTAGTTGAGCCAGTTATTAACCAAGAACCTCAGTCACAGAGATCATTTGCCAGCTGCATTAAGTGGGCTGTGTGTGAGGTAAGGGTGCCCAGCTAACACCAGGAGGGCATGGCTTCAGGGCTTGGACCCCTCTAGACATGGAAATGGGGTTCCTGCTGGGGAACTGGTTTGGAAACTAGCTTGTGAACTTTTTGGTGTAGAATTTAGAAATGAAACATTGGCTCTGCAACTCATTGAAATGCCATTTCATTATGGCACGATTGCATAAAGAAATGCCATTCTTTAATTTTTTAAAAACTGTGGGAATTGGAAATACTTTGCTTCATAGGCCAGTTCAGAAAGCAAATACATACATTTGTTGTCATTGTTGTCTTTAACTATGAAGTTGTAATTTCTGGTATTTGTTGTTTCTGTAAGTGTCTCGTTTCTTCCTCACAGTACTCTGTGAGGTACGTAGGGCCAATCACGTGTGGAAATTGAGGCATATAGAAGTCAAGTGACTGGCCCAACTGGTATTTGCTGGGCAGTGGCGAGTCCTGGTGGAACTCAGCAGGCCTCTCTGGCTTGAGTTCCCGGTGCCTTCCACTCCATTGCATTGCAGAAGTGCAGCACAGGTCTGTTGTGGCAATCCCTGAAATGGCCACAAGATGAGGGTGTTGCTTAAAAAGGTCTGTGTTCCTCCCTGTGCTGCTCTCTCTCTCTCTACTTGCCTCTTTAATTTTCTCTCTTTTCAGTCTTTCTGCTGCTCCCCTTCTTTTTCTCCTTAGTGTATTATAGGGGTTTTTTTGAGGTGTTTCAGATCTCCTCCTGCTCTTAATCTAAAAGTTAACATCATCCATCCAAACTCATTTAGCTTTCCATTGAATCTCTCCTCCTTTATGGGTCAATGTCCTGAGATAGAAAAATTGTTTTCCACTTCTGAAGCAAGATCTGGAAGGCATTTCACTTTCAACAGATTGTCCCAGGGTTTTGTGAATGGTCTTAGGAGCTCCACAACCCTTTCATATCCATAACTGTGCCATGCATTGTCATGGGGGGGGGGGGGGGGGGGGAATGGGGAAAAATCATTTTAAGGTCTTCTAAATATTTTATTCAAGAAATATAAGAAAGCAGCTGTGTTTTTTACGTCTCTACAGGGATTTTAGAGAACAAGTCAGATGTTTGAGGCTAGTTTAGAAAAAGCAGGGACAGAGGGTCAGGTGTTTCCTTAGATCAAACCTGAGGATTTGACCCATTTGTTATAGAATCCTGCCTAAGGTGAAATGGAATTTCTGAACCATTGTTTCATTGGACTTTGTTATTTTAAACATAAAGCAAAAGTGGTAAGACTTCACACTACCTGTAAGAAAAGATGTTATTACAAAAATCCAGTAGTATCTCCAAATTAATGTAATCCTAATCATTTGCTATTTCAAGAAACAAAAAACTTTTTGGCATTTGGCAATATTTGATCTCGGGAGGTTTTTTTTCATGAGCTAAAAGCAGCACTAGTTTGGATTTCATTCTGGGTTCTGATTGTTAATGTGAGAGAGGCTTTTAAGCTCTGTCACGAAAAGTGATTTCATCAGCCTTTTCCTGTTGTGTTCACAGCATCTTCCATGTCTGCACATGGTGAATTAACCCATGCAGTGACCATGAGGTCAGTTTACAGATGTGGATACTGAAGCTTAGAAAATTGAAGAAAACTCCCAAAGGGTGTAAAGTTCATCAGTGGTGGAGTAGTGATTAGATTCCCAGGAATTTCAGACTCTGAAGTCAGTGCTTGTTGTCAGTGTGCTTTACTGTGAATGAGGGATTGAATTATTAGGACAAGAGACACTTGTATTGGCCCATTTTTGGTGACATTTGTCATATAATAATGGGTAACTTAGTTTCTGTGTCAGGGTTGAAACTTTCTGTCTACTGTACCCAAGTGCAGTTTCCCTTAAAACTAGCCCAGGCTATGGTTTTACTTCTTCTTACCTTTTGGAATTGGATTTCATGACGAAGCTTCTGAGTGGCTGCTCTTTCTCTGCAGTGTACCCCAAGTTTTGCCAATGTTGCAAAGGCAGCAGTGGTTTTTACCTTCTTACTTCATTTTAATAAGCTCGTCTCGCTTGGTCCTTATCTGTATTTGGGTTCTCCGCTACTAATTTGCTTCTTGCATTTTAGAAAAATACTCTGATGATAGAACCAGAATGTCTAATTCTACTTAGAGATTTTTGAGGGAGTTTGAACTGATCTATTTGGACAAATTAAATAAGAAGGCTTGGAAATTAAATAGAGCATGCATCTGTTTCAAGTGATTATACATGTGGGCCTTCGAGTCCCACGGACCCTGGCGGTCATCCTGGCTTTGCCTCTGCTTTGTGACCCAAGGTTGGTAAACAGCGGAGTTAGAGAAGTGAGACAATGCCTTTCAAGTAGCTGCTGCTCTTCTGATGACCGTTACCATCATCCCTTAAACACCAGCGCTCTCCTCCTGGCTTGCCCTGTTTGAGTTTCTCTGTGCAGGCATCTGCTTTGCTTAAGTCAGTTCAAGTCAATGAACATTTTAGATTTTCTTACGTGGCAAGAACTGCGCTCAGTACTGAGCATGCTACAATAATGGATAAGAAACAAGAATGACCCCAGACTTTAGACAGTCCCTTGTCCTATATATGTCTTAATTCCCCATCAGTAAAGTAAGGGTGATAATCCCTGCTGTACCCATTTCAAAAAGTTATGTGGAGGATTAAGTAAAATAGTAGGTGTAGAGGTATCTTGTTATCTTGATAATCCCGTGTAAATCCCAGATTCTTTTAATCAATATCTGAAAAGTGAAGTTCTTGCCCCAAGCATTCTAGAAAAGGAAGATGGACTTGGATTAGGTTTATTTAACAATGAGGACTTTGGGATCAGGTTCTTCTTAATGTGCAAGACCTCTTCCTGTCCACCTGCTCACCGCACAACATCTTTCAACCCTGCAATGCAGAGCTATTAACATTCAACCTCCCACCTTCCCTGGTCTCCTAGGACTCCAGCTGAGCAGGGCTTCTAATCTTTGCAACAGTTTCTTCAGCCAGACTGGTAAATCAGTTCCTGTTTCCTCTCAGCAGCCTATTGCCTGCTCTTCTGTGTTAAACGGACTTTGTTTAAATGGTCATTGTTTGCAGTACATGTTCAGAGGAGTTCTGCCTCTGATTCAGGACAAGAATGCAGATAGTAATATTATAATAATAACAACTAATAGCTATGGTTTATTAAAAAGACCTCACCGGTTGCCATGCATCTTCCGAGCTCTTTATAATGCATGTTTTATATCATATGATCCTTATCATAGTCCCCATAGGACGGTTGTGATTTTCACAGGTGAGGAATCTGGGGCTCAAATAAGGCAGCGTGACCTTGGTCACATAGCACGTTGTCAGCAGAGCCAGGACTCGAGTCTTGCTCTGTCCACCTCACTCCCCCAGGTCAGCAGTCACTCGCTGCCCCATCTGTGCGGGCCTTGACATATCCACCCGTTTGAGAGGCTCATCAGGGAGCACCATTTCCCAGGGCAGGTGGCACATGTTTTAAGAAAGCATTATCCAGTTCCTGTGGCAGGTTGATGGCACGTGAGTGGCCAAGGGGAGGGATTTCGGACTAACTTTGTACTTCCACCAAAATGAGAAACTCATGTTCCAAGTGTTTGCTTTCTCATTTAAAGTTTCTATACCAGGGACTGGCTGGGCCTCAGGAAGCCCGTGAGTTCTCTGAAATGGTGTGCGGAGCAGTTTTTGTTGGGTGGAGCTGCGGCAGAGTTGGTTCCTGTACTCTTTTATGGGTGCATTGTTTTTTATGGGGACCATGGCTCTTGGGAGACTTTCAGAGTGGTATTGTTTGTAGCAGTGTTAAGAACCTCTGTACTGACTGTAGTGGGGTAAAAAAGTTGGTTTTACCTAGATTACAAACTCAGTCTTATCCCAGGAAACTGTTAGAGCACTCCCCTCCACCCCCAGAGTACTCGTATTAAACAACACAGATTTCAAATTTAATCTTTGAGGGCAAAAATACCACTGCATGTGAACTTAGGATCTCCACAACTCTCTGATAGGCCTCAGCCAGCCGTGGTGTGAATGTGAGCTCTGGGCTTAAGGCCATAGCTGCCCTCCTTCCTGAGTTCAACTGAAATGTTAGTGGTGTGAGTAAGAGACAGGCAGAATGGACTTTTAAGAGAGGGGCTGTGTGTCTCTTCAGTGAGTGTTTTCATGCTTACCCGTGTGCCAGGCATTAGGAATTTCAGGATGGGTAAGCATTCCCGTGGACTTTGCAGATGGTGGTCTGTACACAACTTTGTATCACCAGTGCCTAGCAAAGAACCCTGCACAGCCGCTTTCAACTGTTGGGTAAATAAATGTTCCTGCTGCGTCCTGATCAAGCTAAAAGGAACGCCATTGGCTTTGATATGTTCGGCATCTGTTTATTGAATCTGGATTATGTTTCAGGCATTGAGCTAGGCACTGGTAAGCAAAATAGGTGTGGCCTGTTTCCTACTGGAAAGATGGACAGTCAAGTAAACCCATAAAGAAATCCTTGAACTTGGACAGGTGCCATGAGGAATTGAGTAGATGCCATGGGACTGTGTATTGGATGTCCTGGCTTGATAGAGGGAAGTGGGTGTCAGGGAAGAAGGTTCACTACCAAAGTGATGTTGGAGCTCTGATCTGAAAGGCGAACAGGCTGGACCCTGTGGGATTGTCCAGGGCTAGGTGGAGGGACCAGGCTTGTAGTGTACGTTCACTTTGGGTGCTGTTTCCATTCAGAGGAAAAGTCGATGTAAATAAGAGGGGGTCCCTTATTTATTTAGCGAGCATTTCTGGGTGCTCTGTGTGTGGGGGCAGGCGACAGTGATGAGTAAGACATAGTTCTGACCTAGAGAAAGCGTTAATAAGGGGCCGTCTAGCTGAGGGTGCTGCCCTGTCCTGCGTGCGGCCTCCTACCGAGATTGCAGTTGGTACTTTTGCTGCTAGTACTTCTCAGTTCCCCACTGAGCTATCAGGTATCATCCATCTTTTTCATGGAGTCTGTGCCACAGAGGTAGCCTGAATCCATTGGCTCTGGTACGCAGCCACCCAATCTCCAGAGTCAGAATCAGCTGTGAGCCCATTATGAGCAGTGTTGTTTTTATTTATTTTTTGTTTGTGGTGGGGTTGAGGGGTGAGACATGTAAGGGAGGGAGGGAAGAAGAGAGAGACGAAGAACTGGTGAGGCTGAGGGAGGGGAAGGGAGCCTGAACTGGCGAAGAAGTTGGAGCTTTGTCTATGCTCAGTCCTGAGGGTGACTGTCATCTGCAGAGATGAGCAGAGCTATGTCTTTGAGAGGCCCAGAATGATTAGGAGAATTATTTTTAAACGGTATTTATTTTGTTTATTTACTTATAAAAATAACTTATGCTCAATGCAGAACACTTGGAACATGGAAAATGCTCATATCCTATCACGAAAATGTAAGAACCGAATAGGATAACATATAAAGGGTCTGCTGTTACAGTGCTGGGAAAGCGTCAGCCCTTTTGCTCTGAGAATGAGACATTTATATTAAGGCATAATGTAGAAGAAATTATTGTGTAATTAGCCTTTTAGAATGTATGTTTATGAGGGGGAAGTGTGAATTCTTCCTTACCCCAGCATAAGGAAAAGTCGCAGAATCCTAAAGATTTGTGAGAACATTTTACAGAATTTGGTATCGTCTTTTTACTTTCTATAAAGCAGTGAGGGGACTTCAGATCTACGGCCTTCCTTGTCATTTACCCAGACTGACAGCAGAGAGCACTGGGAGAAAGTGTTTACTGCCCACAAGCCTCATTTATTTTCTGTTCCTCTACTATTGATCTGTCAGGATTGTTTATAAATTTACTGATCACACAGATGTTTTATTGAGTCACATATACAATAAACATTTACCCCGGCATTGGCCTTAAACCGCAGAAGATCTGACTTTAAAGACGTCACTCTCCCGCTTGTAGCCTCCCCCTGTGTTTAATGGACGTCTTTCTGTAGACTGCAGGCAGGCCAGCACTGTGTTCTTGGCTGCCTCCCCTTGGTCTGCAGCCAGACTCCAGGAATGAGTTCTGACTGAGGCAGACCTACAAGCATCCCACCAAGTGCAGATGTCCACAGGGTCAGTGGTGAGGGACAGCAGGCAGCACAAGAGACGGTCAAGGAGTAATGGAATAGGGGAGTGGAGGCACTGACACCAGCACCCTGCAGACTGGGCCTGGCCCATCCCCTTTCTGAATCTCAGTTTCTTCGTCTATAAAGTAAGGACATCAGACTAGACTAACCTGTCTGAGATTCCTGATTACCTGGAACTGGGAGCTAAAATTTCTTTTTTTTTTTTTTTTTTGTTTTTGTTTTTGTTTTTTGTTTGTTTTTTTAAATTTAATTTTATTTATTTTTGCTTTTTGGTATGTGGGTAGCTCCCTGACTGGGAATCGAACCCAGGTCGCAGCGCTGACAGCGCCAACGCTGAAGCCTTAAGCCGCTACACCATCAGGGAACTCCTGGGAGCTAAAATTTCTGAGTGAGCAACATAGTGCTGATTATTAAAGCTTTGGGAAGGGATGAATATATTAGCTTTATGTCATTCTTTAAATTGCTTATGTCTGTTTTATTACTTTTTCTTATATTTTGTAATCTAAAAACAAATGTAATTATAGAAAACACCAAAGAGAATTGGTGAACAGTTTGGTAAGTTTAGAGGAAGGAATCAAACAAAAGACTAAGAGTTGCTTCTTAAAGGATTGCCCTTGGCGATGGTCCAGATTGAAGAAAGAAGAGAAAAGAGGCAACAGCTTCTTCAGGTAGAAGGAGTGCTAAGAGGATAGAATGAGAAAAGATTTCCTAGAGCGGAAGGAGTGGATTGGTCATGTTAAAGCATGAAAATGAAGGATTTTTGAAGACTAGTTGGGGAGAAGTAGGACCCAGTGGATGGACGGAGTAGAATAAAAAACCACTTGTGATCTTCAAGAGGGTACTTTCTATAGAGCAGTCAGAGCATAAGTTTGATTTAGAGAGATTAAAGAGGGAGAGGCCATGGAGCATTGCAAGTGAAAGATACAAACTGCCATGGTTGGTTAAGAAAAGCTTGAGAAAGAGGACAGCAGTGTGACAGGGCAGAACAGCTGCTAAATACAGAGGCCAGCAGAACTGTGTTTTTAAGGACGGAGAGAACTATGCCTATTCGGAAGCAGCACAGGAGCTGGTAGACAGGAGAGGTAATAGGTTACGGTAAAACAGCAAGGTGGCTAGAGCTTGGGGTTTGGATGGAGTCTAGCTTGCTGGGTTCAAATCCCAGATCTGCCAGTCCCTGAGTGACCTTGGTCAAGTTACATAACCCCCTTACACCTTAGTTAACTTGCATATAAAATGAGGATGATTATACCGGAACCTTGTAGAGGTGACGAGAGGTCACAGATTTAAAACACCTTGTAGCTGTGCTGGTGTGTGCTAAATAAAATGGTAGGTAGTAATAATGGTGATGATGATGATTAGAGACAGTAGGACCCACACTCAGATAAGAAGGCCTGTCTAACTGAAAGGTGTTCATTTTAACACTGTTAGTAAAAACTTTAAGAACTATTTATCCCCAACAGAACCCTGGGCACAGTACTCATTGAATAAGAATTTTGGGTTCTAGACTTATGCCCCATTCTGGTGATTTCCCTCCAAAAATAGGAAACAGCCATTCCATCGTGACTGGAGTTGCCCTGGTCAGCAGAGATCTTGGTCTCGTGGAGGCCCTGAAGTACCTACCACTTTGTGATACTTTTTAATTTGTGCTCTGGTTAATCCTGCAGATTAGTCAGAAGAAGTTGAAAAAATATGAAAAAGAGTATCATACGATGAGAGAACAGCAGGCCCAACAAGAAGACCCCATCGAACGATTTGAGGTTTGTTTACGGGGCAAGAAGAGCTTTGAGCCTCTCGTTTCATGTATCATTGCCTGTAACTAGCTTTATTGAGTTCTTTTTAAAATTTAATTCCACTGTTTGTAGGTTCAAGTTTCAGTTTGAGTTTTCAGATGAGAAAACAAGTTTGTTTTGCTTCAAACCAGCTGTGTAGTTTGTTACAGTTCAGTGGCCTTTCGGCCCAGTTAATAAGAAGTAGCTACTTGACAAGGTCACATGAATCAGTTATGTATTTCTCTGCGGAGATAGAAAATAAGAAATTTGGTAGCACAAAAGGACCACCCACATCTCCCACAGTTTCCATAGGACCGAGAAAGTAGTTTCAAGGGTTAGCCCTGAGAAATTGTCATTTTCATCTGATTTTTATGCATCTGTAATTGATTTCTTTTTACCTTTCAGAGGGAGAATAGGCGTCTGCAAGAAGCTAACATGAGGTTGGAACAGGAAAATGATGACTTAGCTCATGAGCTGGTGACCAGCAAGATCGCACTGCGGAAGGACCTGGATAACGTAAGTTTAATTCATCCAAAGAGATCGATTACAGTAAACACCTGACTCCTCCCTTCATCAAGTGAAGTTCTCACATTTTCATGTTTGTTTCGGCTAGTTACCTGCCTCTTACGATACAACTGGCTCTTGGCGCTACTCCTTCCCTCCTTTCCTTCAGGGATTATTGATTATCTCACGAAGCCGTCTGTACCACATTTTTGGCTTATTACAGCCCTTGACCTTTTCCAACACTTTTTGATTGAGAACCTTTGGGCTAATTCTGAAGCTGTCACAATTGGCAGTAGTATTTAATCATTACAGTTTTCTTAACTGCTCCCTCGAACAAGAAGACACTTTGTTACCTTGCACGTTATGTGCCTGTTGGGTCAGCACTGCCTGTGGTAAGAAAGCTCAGAGCCTCAGCAGCTTGGTTTCTTCAGTAATTTCTGTTGGCAGATGTTCTGTTTTTCTTTGCTTCTCCTAATCTTAAGTTTGAGATGGTGGTTTTCCAGGGTGTTTGTGCAGTTCTGTACTACAAGCTTCCTCTAAAAGAAGTGTAGTCTCTCATTAATGGTTAAGGTCAGAGGTTAGCAGACATTTTCTGTAAAGGGATAGATAGTAAATATTTTAGGTTTTGTGGGCCATATGGTCTCTGTTGCAACTGTTTAACTCTGCCGTTGGCACAGAAGTAGCCATAGACAATAAGGAAACCAATGGGCATGGCAGTGTTCTAATAAAACTTTATGAGAATTGGTGGCATGGACCATAGTTTGCCAACACCTGCCTTGGATTTTCCTGTCAGTCTCCTAAGATTTAAGCTCATTAGATTCCTGAGGTTCTAGAAATGGGCTCAGGCTATTGAGGGGACTTACTTACATGAACCTCGCAGGACCTATGGACTTCACAGGGTCCTTGACGTCACCAAATGTGTGAGAAAACACCACACACTGCTTTATTTCTTTGAAAGTCTATACTTTCCCAAAGTGGTTCACTTGTCAGAGAGAGTGGTGGTGGGGGCGGGGGGGGGGTGTGTGGCAATATCTACTGGTTCTTATTACTTCTCTTTGGAAATAGAATAATGGAGTAAAAATTTTGAACATACATGGATTCTAATACCAACAAGTCTGTTTTCAAGTATAGAAAAATGTGGGGATGTGGAATAATAACCATGTCCCAGGGCATAGTGAGAACCACTTGATTCGGTATATATGAAAAGCACCCCCCCGCCCCAAAAAAAAAAAAAAATTAAGCATGGAAGCAGGAGTTCCCTCTGTCTATCTGATTGTCAGCTACAGATAGCCACATATAGCTGGGAAGGCTTTGTTTTCCACTTTCTGCGGGGAGGGTATTTCAAGGTCATTAGCTCTCGGGAACCGGAACCTGGAGATATCACGGCTTTCTAGTTTACCACAGTCTGCTCACCAGGTTTGAGTTTTTCTCCCTGTGGTGCAGATTCCCAGCATACCATGCGTTCTTTGTAGAAACACCATATGAATCGTTCCTCACGGGTCAAGCATTTCTTCCGAGTGAGTGGAGGGAACCAGTGTCCACTGAGCAGGGCCTGAAGCAGGGCCAGAGTGGATGGCTCTCAGCAGCTGGAGACGACGCAGAAAGGAGGTGCATAGGAGACAGAAGAGAGTGGGTCCGGGACGGCAGCTTTGTGCTCCACGGGAACATCCTGTCAAGCAGCAACTTAAGCTAAAATTCCAGATGGACTTTTAGTTTGCTTTGTTGCGCTTTGCAGTCTGATAGACTCGGTGATCACGTTGATATTCCACGAGCTCTAGGTGAATCAGCCTTCTTATGTTCCTGGAGCCTGCCCCTCAACATTGTAAACCTTTGTTCAAGCCATCTTATCCTGACACAGTAAAGAACTAGGTTACATTCCTAATAGAAGAAGTGAGAGGGAGTTCCCTGGTGGTGTAGTGACTAAGGCTTCGGCGCTGTCAGCGCTGCGGCCTGGGTTCGATTCCCAGCCAGGGAACTACCCACATTAAAAAAAAAAAAAGTGAGAACCAGTAAAAATAATAGGAATTTCCATTTACTGATGATCTGTGGGATAGGCACTGTGATAACAGGCCCTTCGCTAAACTAAATTTCTTCATACCTTGGCCTTGTAAGGATGTGCATGAGCCCCACTTACAGGTGAGGACTTTTAACACTCAGAAGCTGGAGACTCAGAGAGGAAGGCGCCCAGGGAGAAGTAGCACCAGGAGTCTCACCCAGCCCCGGCTACTTCTGCAGTGCCACACTGTCTCCAGGATAAATGTGGGACAAGGAGCTGTGAGTTGATGTCATGACTATGTCAGAAACACGAGTCCAGGAGGACCGTGACACTGGTACTTAGCAGTGAGTGTTCTTGAGCACTGACGACTGAGGTGCAGCTCTAAGTGCTTTATATTTATCATCTTATCAAATCCGCAGAACAACCCGTATCGTATATACAAGGGGTACAGTTATCCCCACTTTACTGATGAGAAAAAAAGGGCAAAAAAGGTTAAATATTGTACACGGGTCGCACTGTCAGTGACAGCCTTCAACTTGACACCCAGATGGCCTCTCACCAGGGCTCACACTCCTGACATGGCTCAGAGGGGCAGGGTGCCTGCTGCCTTTAGGGCCCAGGATCACCCAACCGGGGATCCCATCCTCCAGCCCCCTAAGTGCTGAGCACACAGACCTTCCCCACAGTAAAACTTGGAGTCCCCTTCCAGGTCGTCTTCTCTCTCCTGAGTCGTCACTGAGAGTCAGCCAGGTGCTAACGTGAGGGGTGTGGGTCCTCTCACCTTTCTCGGACTTCAGAGACTCAGGTTTTCAACTCTTCCTTTTTGCTTCCCAGGGAAAAGCTCTGGTATGTGGCTCATAGAATTTCCAGAACCCTCTTGGTATTTCCAATTTATTTTGCATCACTGTTGTCATTCCTCACCTGTCACTTTTCTTACTGGTCACACAGCAATGTAGAAATGCCCAGTCAGACACTTGAGTCCTCAGGTGACCCCAACCAAGCTCTCTCCTGTATGAAATAAGAGTGATGCCCAGACCCGACATTCACTCTGAAGGGCGAGAGCACCTCAGCACGGTGTCTGCGCAGGGCTTGGCGGGAGCGTGTCTGAGTCCCCTCTGGCCTGTTACTCTGCGTTAAGGACATTGAAGGAAACAGACTCAGGAGCCCGCCTGTTCAGATTTGAATACGGGCTCCGTACCTACTAGGCCTGTGGCCTTGAGCAGGTTGCTAACCTTTCCCCATTGAATTACTTTGGCCTCTTTATCAAAAATCATTTGACTCTGTATGTGTGTGTCTCCTTGACTCTGTCTGCTCAGTTGATCTGTATATCGATCTTTATGCCAACACCACACTGTCTTAATTACTCTTAGCTTTAAAATCTTAAAATCAGGTATTATGAATCTTCCACCATTGTTGGTCTTTTTAAAAAATAGTTTGGCTAGTCTAAGTCATTTACATTTCTGTATAAACACTAGAGTCAGTTTATCAAATTCTAGATATAAAAGTCTCTGGGATTTTGAGTGGATTTACATCAAATCTGTAAATCAGCTTGGGGAGAATTACCATCTGAACAATAACTGAACCTTCCAATCCATGAATGTGTTTAATTTTTATTTATTTAGATACTTTTCAATTTTAGCATTTTTTTTTCTTTACGGTTTATAAGATTTGCACAAGTTTAATCTTTCATAAAGGTTATTGTTTTTTAATTACATTTTCCAGTTGTTCATTGCTAGTTTCTAGAAATACAATTGATTACATGACCTTGTATTCTTTGCTAAATTCACTTGTGATTCTAGTAGCTTTTTTGTTTATTTTTTAGTATTTTCCATATACACAATCATACCATCTCTAAATAACGACAGTTTGACTTCAAGTCTTTCTGCCTTTTTTCTCTCCTTCCTACATGGTCTAGGACCTTGAGAACAGTGTTGAATGGTGAGCATGGACTCATTGCATTGTTCCAGTGTTAGCTGTAGGCTTTTCATGGATCAATCATGAAAAGGTTGAGGAAGTTCTCCTTTCTTATTTGCTGCGAGTTTTTGTCATGAATGGGTTTTGAATTTTGTCAGATGCTCTTCCTGCGTTTCTTGAGGTCCCTGTTGGCAGTTTCTCCTAATTTTGTTAATAAGATAAAATAATTTGATTTTTCAGTGTAAACCCCTTGAATTCCTAGGAAACTTGGAATTTGTTTTTTTATTAAAGATTTTTATGTTTATGAGGAGTATTTGTCTGGATTGTCTTTGCTTTTGTCTGATTTTGATATCAAGGTAATGCTAGCCTCTGAAATGAACTGGGAAGTGTTCCTATTTTCTGAAGTATAATAGTTTGGGTAGGTTGTTTCTTGGTTAAATCTTTGAGTTAATTCTCAGTGAAGCCACGTGAGCCTGGAGTTTTCTTAGCAGGAAAATATATTCAATAAATTGATTCAGTTTCTTTCCAGATCTGGAGATATTCAAATTTTCTAATTCTTTGTGTGGCCCTTTTAATAATTTGTGTCTCCCAGGTGATTTATCCGTTTTGTTTGTTGTCCAGTGTACTGGCATAAAGTCATTGACGTCTCCTTGCCCTTCTTGTGTTGAAAGGATCTGTTGAGCTGTCCACTCCTTCATCTGTGATCATTTGTGCCTTTTCCCTTCTCTCCTGATAACTACAAGTGTTTCTGTCACTTTTATTGCTCTCTTCAAAACCCAGCTTTTGGTTTCATTGATTTTTTTTTTCTCTTATTTGTTTTGCTTCATTGATTTCTGTTTTGTTTTTTTTTTTTTTAATTTCCTCTTACTTTTCTTTTGGTTTAATTTGTTCTTTTTGTAGCTTCTTAAGGAGGAAGCTTGAACATTGATTTTTGGACCATTCTCTTCTAAAATAAGCATTTGAAGTTATAATCTCCCTGAAGCACTATTTCAGCTGCATCCCACACGCTCTGATATGCTGTGTTTTTATTTTCATTGAGTTCTTGAGATTTCTTTGACCTATGAGTTAGTAGTGTGTTGTTTAATTTTCAACTATTAGGGATTTTTCTTGACATTTTTCTATTGGTTTGTAATTTAGTTCATTTGTGGTCAGAGTATGTATCCTTTATGATTTCAATTATTTAAAAATATATTTATGCATATTTTAAGGCCTCTCATATGGTGTGTTTGGGTGAATGTCCCACATGCACCTGGAAGACGTGTGTGTTCTGTTGTTGTGGGTGCAGTGTGCTCTAAACGTCAGTTGAGTGCAGTTGGCTGAGCGTAGTTCCGGTCTTCCGTAGACTTGCTGGTTTTCTGTCTGTTCTGTTCCTTACTGAGAGAGCAGTGAGGAAGTCTGAAATTGCGCATTTATTATTTTCCTTCCAGTTAGTTATGTTAGTTTTGATTTCCTATAATTTGAATTATGCATATATTTCTGACTATTATACCTTCTTAATGGAGTGACTCTTTGTTATGAAATGTCCCTCTCTGTCCCAGGTAATACTCATTGTTCTGAAATCGCCTTTGTCTGATGTCATTATAATCCACTCTGACTTTCATGGCATATCCTGTGGGTTTTCTGTAGCCAGCATATAGTTAGGTCTTGCTTTTTAAATTTGGTCTGATGATAATCTGTTAATTGGACTGTTTAGACCAGTTACATTTAATGTAATTATTTATATGGTGAATTTAAATGTATTTACTACCTTGCTGTTTGTTTTCTATTTGTTGTATTTGGTTTTTTGTTCTTATTCCCTCACTGCGTTTCTGCTTTCTTTGATATAATTGGGTATTTTCATGATTTTACTTTGTGATCTCGGTGGCCTTACCAGCTGTCCCAGAGCTCTGTCGTGTCCAGAGCTCTGCCCCACGTCTTCCAACCGCCTAGCATCTCTGTCCCCCTTCACCCTTGAGGCCTGCTCTGAGTGGAATCCCCTCACCCTGCTCCGTGGTCCAGAATGTACCTCCAGGCAGAAACCCAGGGTGGTGGTAGGACTTACCTTTTTTGTTCTCTTTCTCTGAGAAACCACAGTTCTATGTTTATTGTTTTCAGTGTCTGAAATGTAGTTTCATATATTTTGCCCAGTGTTTGGTCAGTGTCTGGGTAAACCTGGTTTCTATTAGTCCTTTGTGACCGGAAGTAGAAGTCTAGATTTATGCTTGTTGTCAGCAGATGTTCTCCCCTCATGCTTATGTAACAGCGAGTGTGGTACCATCTGAGGACCCTGGTTGCATCCATCTGTGTGCCTTCTGAGCACAGAGTTGAGAGTCAGCTCTTGGAATGATGGCACAAATGCTGGGCATAACGTCAAGCCATCTGGCTTTGCATTCCAGCTGTGCTGCATGCATTGTGAGAGCCTGAGGAAGGCACTTTCCTCCATAGCCTTTGTTACACACTGGGGAGTCAACATGGACAGGGAAGCCTAGGGTCAGAATTCGTGACCGGACTGTCCCACACTTCTTAGAATCAGTCTTGGTGTTAATCATGACCTACCGTGGTAGCGATGATGAGTAAATGAGAGAACACGTGTGCCACAGACTCCAAAGTACTGCTCAGAAGACATTAACCGAGTCCAGGAGAGAGGAGGGGAGAGGTAACAAGTTGTTATGTTGATTAAAGTAAAACAAAATCTTTACCAGGACTCTCTTTGTTTCCTAGTTATTTCCTCTGTCATTTCTCGTTTCCTTTTTGATTGCTCCTTCGGCTCGAGCTAGAGGAGGAGAGGGAAAACCACTCCCCAGAAAGGAGTCCATTGAATCACATGCATGTACAATTTGTTCACATGTGCCACTCTCAGGTCTCCATTAAGACCCCAGCCCTCCAGAACCTGTTCCTCCCAAGGGAGAAATGTCAGAAGTGTGGTGTGGCAGAGAGCACAGGGACTCACTCAGTCACCCTGCTCTAGCTAGCTTGGTGACATCAAAACGCTGTTCAATTTCAAGGAAACCACCATCGATTCTCGAAAGTTGCATGTAGGGAGCCCCAGAGACCCTCTCTACCTAGTGCTCTGTCACTAGGAGCTCCCCCCTGCCCCCCATTCCCATGACTGTCCTCCTACGTGCTGTTGGCGCTCTGTTCTCCTTGGGCTGTCAGGTGTCAGGGACTCACCTCATTTTCACTGGGACCCACAGATCTGCCTTCCAGACCTTTACCTGCTTTAAAAAAATACTAGGGTGGAGGTTGGCCATTTCAGATCATAAAAAAAGAATGCCAGGAAACGGGTGGCCTCCTTTATTGGGTGACAGAAGAGCGAAATGCAGCACTTGCTTGATGAAGCTGAGGAAATACTGAGATTTTGGAGGAAAAACCTAAATTTATTATTACTATTAATGATAGTAACAGCTATCTTTTATTGCATACTTACTGTATGCCAGGCACTGGGCTGAGTCTTTTCCATGCTTTAACCCTCAGGTGAAGAACCTGAGGCTCAGAGGTTCTCAGTGGCTCCTCCAAGTGGCACGTGGTCAGGGATGCCCCACCTCCCTCTGTGCCAGAGGCTGTGCCAGGCCCTTCTGCATGACTTCTTCACATCACTGTTTCCCCATCGCCTTGAGATGGGGCGTGCCGGGTGGTTCAGACCCCTTCCAGTTCTCAATCTGGCTCTGTAACAGCATCTCCTAAATGTTGCAGGCTGAGGAAAAGGCAGATGCACTGAACAAGGAGCTGCTCATGACCAAACAAAAGTTGATTGACGCAGAAGAAGAGAAAAGACGGCTGGAAGAAGAGTCAGCTCAGGTAAGGGGCATTCCACCCCTCCATCTGCCTCCGTGTCTGACAGATGCTTGCCCGTCAGGAGGCTTCCTGTCGGCACCGAAGAACCATGTACTAAAGCATATAGTTCTTAATAATTTAAGCAGAGGAGACAGTGGGGCAAAGCCCATCTTTCATTGGGGCAGGAGAAGTTCCTGTGTGTCAGCATCCGAGTGTGACAAAGACTAGGGTTAGCATCTCTGCAGAAGGCAGGCAGACATCCTGAAATATCTGACTCGCTCCTCCCCTGCCTGTCCACTGGCATCTCCCACGTAGAGCGAACTCTGGAGGGCCTGTCCAGAGCCAGCTGTCCCATCCCTGGGGGCCCAGACCTGCAGCCATAGAAGAGCTGTGGTTGCTGTGTGCCCTGGAGCACATGCTCCGCATCAGCCGTGTGGCCCTGGCCCGGGGTGAGCTCGGCAGTCCGTGAGGGCTGTGCTGCCGCCAGCAGGGAGGCACTTCAGCCAGAGCCCCAGTCTGAAGTGGGGGGCGTGTTTTTGGAAGTTCCAACTGTTCTCATCCTCTCCTGGCATCAAGAACTGCCGAGGGTGAAGGAAGGAGGACCGGACTGGCACCCTTGCAGAGTGAGGTCAGGCCTCTAGGGGGAGCCCAGCCCCTCGCCGCAAGAGCCAGAGCTTCTGTCCCTACGTTTCCCTTCGCACACTCACTCCTGCTCTTCTCACGTGTGCAGTTAAAGGAGATGTGTCGGCGGGAACTCGACAAGGCAGAATCGGAGATTAAAAAAAACAGTTCTATCATCGGTGACTACAAGCAGGTGGGTCCTGCACCCTGGAATTGGGCCCTGTTCTCTGCAAGCCCAGGTTGCCTGGATGAAATGTGTCCCCACCACACCCAAGTGCTTCCCGCCCTGCCGCCAGATCACTGCCTGCTGATTCTCACTGTAAAATAAGGGAAATGATCGCTGTCTCGCGAACCACTGTGAGGACTCCATAAGCTCATGCGGTGGAGCGCCTGGCACATACGTAGGCACTTAATGAGTGGTCACACTGTGTTCTTGAAGCATTTCAAACTCGAGTCATGGCCTTACCTTGTTCATGTGTGCGTGTGGGTAGGCCAGTTCTCTCCCCACTGACTTCATTTTAAGAACATAACTGAGTTGGTCTTGTCCCTTCCTATACTGGCATCTCGTGAGTCTGGCAGGTATTTATAAACCACTGGCCCTTGAATGTGGCAGTGACAGGTCCCTGCACATCACAGCCAGAGGAACCTATGCCCTTGGAGCAGCAGCAGCATGTTGGGTACTGTCTTCATTCCACTCAGCATAGTCCAGCTGCCACTGTAGAATTTGTCCCCAACCCAAGTTATGCATATGGTGACGTTGCTCAAGACGTTGTCATTTGATGTTGTTTGTTTCTTTAGATTTGTTCTCAGTTGAGTGAAAGATTGGAGAAACAGCAGACAGCTAATAAAGTGGAAATTGAGAAAATTCGGGTAAGTCTTCTTTTACCAAAGAAATTTTATAGCATCTAACTCAGTTCATGGCTGTGCTCACACAGTGGAGCTGGGGAGCGGGGAGTGAGTCAGCCTGGCTCCATGATGGACAAGTGATGGTGTGCCTGTTTCCCTTGGGAGGGAGCACAGTTGAGGCCAAAGGAGCTCTGGCTTTAGATGCCAGCATACAAGTGCCCCTTGTCCTTGCACATTTGGATAACGTCTTCCCAGATAGCCTGTCGAGCAGAGCAAGCGCCCCGGGAGTTTGTGGTGTCCATGTGGGACGCGAAGGTGTCCTGTGTGCACAGAGTTCACCCGCAGTGGCACAGGTACACAGGTCAGACCCTGTGGTACGACGTGTCACCCCTTCCTTGTTGTGTAGGATGGGGACACTCCTCCCCTTCTGAGCTCAGCTCCTTCTGGCGCCCTAACAGATCCAGGGAATACAGAGAGGACTTGGATGTGTAATATGTTGTTGCCAGTGTGGGGGCCTTTGTAACTTGGTGCTTTCTTTCTTTAAGCTGTATTAGAGTACTTGTCAGATTTTATGGACGTGAGTAGTTTACAGAAAGATGCTTTCCTAAAGTTTTACAACTCAGTGGACAACTCGGGGAGAATTCTGTGCTTGTGGCCATGTTTGCACAAAACAGCATTTAACCTGGAGCCAGACAACACCGGTCCCCATCAGAAGTACTGTGGAACTAGCAGTATCTGTTTTTTTAACTACAATTTATTTGTGATTCTGTAACTAATAATAGTTGTTGCAGAAAATTTGGAAAAAAAAAACCCTTACAAACTTACCCACAGATAACATCACCATTATTCAGGCTTTGTTTTACTGTATAGTCTTTCAGTCTGTGGTCTGTGTTTAACATACAGAATATCATTCATTCTAGGAGGCATTTTTTCACATTCACATCTCGAAATTAAGACGTTTTTATAACTGATGGCTTTTTGTGGATTAATTGGCAGAATATTTTCTTAGAAGAGCACAGTATGTTTCTTAGCGTCACTGGCATCTTTCTTTGATGAAATATGGTATATATTTGTAACCATACTGTATGTATGTATTTTGTCCTAGTTCACCCAGCATTTAACCATTTTACCGTATAATGAAAAATTCCTCAAAAACTTTGTAGAGGCTGCTTACACAGTATATAATTTCTCCCAGGTGTTGGATAGTGTCTCCCTTCCCTTTTTTATCTCTAATTCTGCAGTGAAATCCTTGTACATAAATCCTTATCTAGTCACTGCTTCTTCATTTTTTTAGCTGGAGTTCCCAGAGATTAATGGATCAAGACATAAGAATATTTTTATTGCCTTCAGTATGTAATGCCAGGTGGCTTTTCCAGTAGGCTGCTTGCCAGTTACAAAGAGGGCGTAGATTTTCAGAAGCTGTAGAGCTCAACGGAGAAGCAGCTCTTGCTCCCCAGCAAGGAGACTAACACACCTTCTTAAAGGGCCAGCTTCTCTCCTTTCTCTCTTCACATCTGACATTCCATTACAGCAAAAAGTGGATGACTGTGACCGCTGCCGGGAATTTTTCAGCAAAGAAGGGCGCATAAAGGGCATCAGCTCAGCCAAGGAAGTTTCTGATGAGGACACAGATGAAGAGAAGGAGACACTCAAGAACCAGCTGAGAGAGATGGAGCTAGAGCTGGCACAGACGAAGCTGCAGTTGGTGGAAGCGGAGTGTAAGATACAGGTAACAGCCATTTCTGCTGAAATTGGGGCTTATTTTGGTCATCTTCACACTGCATGGCGAGTTCCTCAGCACAGGTGGGCAGTACACACTGCTTGTGGACGGAACCAAGTTCAGAAACCAAGCTCAGGGCCTGGTTTCCTGCGTCTCACACACTCACTGGGCACCTGCTCTGTGCCAGGCCCTGTTCTAGGTGCTGGGGTTGCAAAGCTAAGACATGGCTCATGTGACTGTCCAGGAGCATCAGGAAAGGTGTCTCCAGGGCGACAGGATCAGCTCTGGTCAGAGGGGGAGCAGGGGTGCCACTGCAGAGGAAAGGCGCATTCCTAGTGGGAGTGGCACGGAGCCGGGAGGGGCTCGTCCTGGGAGGAGCGGCAGGAGGCGGGGCTGGGGGCGCTGCTGAGCTGGAGGTGTCTGGGCCGACCCGAGAGCCATTCTGGCCGGAAATCAGTGATGTGGTCGCAGCTGGAGCTGCCCACCGGTGTGCAGTGGGTGGGCAGGCAAGAAATGAAGAGGTCTTCACTAGCAAATACCCCGAGCTTTAGGGATTCCAGATCTTTCTATGCCAGTCTGAGACTGGAGGAATTTACAGAGGCCTCTCAATAGACTGAATTCTTATCTTGGCTCAGCTCTAGGGAGGCGATGTCATTGACTGGGCCAGCGTCCTCATGTGCATTGTCCTCCTACAGGACCTGGAGCACCATTTAGGCCTCGCCCTAAACGAGGTACAGGCGGCTAAGAAGACGTGGTTTAACCGAACACTGAGCTCCATAAAGACGGCAACTGGGGTTCAAGGGAAAGAGACCTGCTGAGCGCAGCTGCTGCCTCCAGACACCCTCAGAAAACACGACACCTTTTGTTGCCTTCTTTGGCCAGATGTGTGATTCTGTGACATGTCCCAGGACCAGAATGTACCTAAGTAAGATTCATAGAAGCATACTGGTAGGTCACTGGACCAGAGCTCACGAAGCAGGCAGCCTCTGGGGTAAGGCTCTCCTAACTACTGACACTAACAGGCTTGCTAGCCCAGCAGCTGCTCGGACACACTAGGAAGTCAGTCCTCGGGGCGACTTCCCAGGCCTCTGCCCATCACAGGGCCACACCTCACCCCACCCACAGGAATCCTTTCAGGCTGTTTGGTTTATTCTAGACCTTTAATTTTTTTTAATCCACTACACACACACACACACACACACACACACACACACACACACACAATGTAGGAGGGTGGGGCAGGGGATCAGGAACTTACATAATTCTTACCTGCTTCAGTGCCAGGAGAGGGTCCTCCAGGTGGATGTGGAGACACACTTTGTTTTAAATAGGAGGGCTTCATGGTTGTAGTTGAAGCTACCTTGTTTTGTTAAACTATATGATGCACAGGGTTTTGGTTTGGCATTATTCACGTTTCTGATCAATTCTATGCAACTCTCATACATAGTTCCCATTGTTTTTTAGTGTTAGCTGCCAAAATGATTTCAGGGGCCTGGGGTGGGTGACTTGACTGTGAGACTGGATTAATCATAACGTTGACAAATCTTATTTTGCTGAGAGGGGAAGAGAGAGAGAGAGAGAGAGAGAGAGAGAGAGAGAGAGTGTGTGTGTGTGTGTGTGTGTGTGTGTGTGTATATATATATATATATATGTATGTATGTATAAATATCTTTCCAATGCCCCCAATGACAGTGTTTAAACCCCAGACTGGGACTGATGTGCACAACTTAATTATGTGGTTATTTGGGCACTTAATTTCACTTGAGGTTTGCTGGGGTTCTCCTCTCCTCCCTGCCATTATGAGAGCTGTACAGAGCTCCTTATGCCCGTACTCCTGGTGCTTTTTTGCACACCAGGTTGTGTGAGAGAGACACTGAGCTGAGTGTGTTGGTGTAAATGTGAGTGTATGTAGGACGCACGTGTCGAGGTCCCCATCCTGCTGGCCTGGGCCCTGCCTGGAGTGTGGCTGGGTGCAAACCTCACTGCAGATGGGCTGCAAGTTCTCACTTCAGAATTACGGAATGGCGTTCTTAGCACCTTTAAAAAAATAACTTAGACTTTTAATTTATACGGTGATATGCTGACAGGTTGTCTTGCAGATGATTTCGTCGTCTTCTCCGTGCGCAGTGTGAAGGTGACTGGTTGTAAGGCACTGGTTTGTATATAATGACACTTGGGTTGTTTTGTATCTCTTTTTCCATTGGCTGTACTGACACTCATCTTTGATAAGGGAGGTGATAAGTGGCAACCCCCTACCCCCCAAAACATCCTCCTCTACCACTTTGTGTCTTTCTTATTCAGTTACCAAACCAGCTATAAGCCCATCTAAAAAGAGGTGTGTGGGCATTGTGCTAGGATAGTTTCAGTGTGTTAACTTTATGAACTGCAATATAAACCAGTAAAATTGTATTACTATTTCTTCTGTTGGTTTTATTTTAACAGCATATTCATTAAATATTTTGGTACAAACAAACAGCATTGCTTTGTAAAAACCAGTTTTATCATTCTGTGCCCCTGCCCTCTCCCCACGAGCAGTCCAAGAAGACCACCCTCTGTGTGGTCAGGCATCCAGCAGCACCTCCATCCAGACACTGATTGAGCACTGGGGCGTGCCCGGCCCCGTGGATGAGGCGACACAGGTCTGTCCTCTGGGGGGGCCAGTGCCGATGCCCTCCTCATGAGCACAGCCCCTCTCTGAGGAAGTACTGTGGCCACAGGGGTCAGGCTCTGTGTGTTTGAGGTTTAGGGAAATCTCAGAGGAGAAGTAAAGGTATAGTTAGGCCCTAAGACAAAAGCATCTCACCAGGCAGAGATGGGAGAGGGAATTCAGGCCCCAAATGTGAGTGTGCAGGGGAAGTGGCTGAAGAACAGAAAAGTGGTCAGAGGGCCTGGGGACCAGTGACCCTCTGCTGAACTTTTCGGAAGTGGTGGCATGGACAGATCCCCCTTTGAGGAAGTTCCTCCCACACCCCTACACCATCGGGGTGAGGCTCCCAGATGCTCTGCCATCCTCCACCACCTTGCCCCCTTCTCTGCAGCAGGAAGAAGAGCAGTGCTTCCCCAACCCCACGGTTCCCCTCTGCTCGACCTGTCCCCGCCCGTGGATGGAAGCAGGTTGAGATGCAGGCCTCGGAGAAAGGAAGGTGGTGAGTGAGCCCCCACCTGGAAGCTGGGCCGCGGCAGGGGCTCCGGGGCATATGGGGATCCCTTTGCCACACTCACGGGCCGCTATTTCTGGGATCCACATTCCTGGCCAACTGGGGAAGAGTCCAGGACTGCAGCCTTTCTAGGCTTTTCCAGTCCAAGGGTCCTGGTGTTCAGGAGTGTAGGGACTCAGCAGAGCAAAGTCCTCAGCCTGCAGTCTGTGCTGTGGCCCAGACAGAGGGGTCCACATACCATTGGCCTCGGCGCACGGGCCGGACGGGACTCCGCGGGGCCTGCGCTCAGTGGTCCCCTAGTTATGTCGAGACCCCCAGATTTAGACTAGTTACTGCAGCTGGACGCTGCGTGCTGTAGGAGGTGTACGGTGTTCTGCGGGGACGGGGGAGGGAGGGGGAGGGAGGTGAAGTGGTAGTGACAGTTTTCCTCACTGACGACTCTGGGGTTGGGGGGGTGGGGGTGGGGGGAGTTTTGCTGGATGCAGAAGGCGGCGGCGTTTTGTTCAGGTGGAGGACCGGCGTTTGGCGCCGTAGGCTGCCTGGAGCAGCGTGCTGGGAGACGGGGCTGGGTGGTTTGAAAGGGAAGAGGAACCACTGGGGAGTTTTAAGCCATTTGGGGGACAGATGTGGAAGAAATGTGGAGTCTGAGGAGAGGTGATAGCACAGGGAGGCTGGGTTAGAGGAAGTTTCCTGGAGCGTCAGTGAAACTTGATGAGAGAAAGGGGAGGAAACACGCAGAAAACACTGAGCTTCGAACGGATGGCTCTGACATGGCCTGAACACGCGCACCGTGAGTCGCGTGGCACGTCCACTGTCGGGTTTCTGCCCTTTGACACTGCATTGGTAATTCTTTGTTGTGGGGACCGTCCTAGTTGTTTAGCGCACCCCTGGCCCCTACCCAGTAGATGTCAGTAGTACACCCCACCATCAGTTATCACAACCAAAATGCCTCCAGATATTGCCAAATGTCCCCAGAGTGGGGGAGGTGGACACTCCCCAGTTGAGAACCCCTGCTCTGGCATGTGAGCTGGCGCACGGAGGCCCAGCAACTGCCACTCAAAGGAGAAGAGAGAGGATCCGGAGCGGGGCATGAGGCTGCGGACGTCCTGAGGGGCCCAGGGACTGACTGGGTGCCTGGGGTGGAGAGGTGGGAGGGGAGGAAGCCAGTGTAGATTTTAAGAGGCCTGGCTGTGAAAGGAAGTGGGTGGGCAGGGAGGAAGGTGGTCAGGGAACTGTGGAAGGAAAAGCTTCAATTAAGATGCTTCATGCTGGGAAACTCAGATCCTGGTTCGGACGTGGCCATGGTCAGTTCTTCCTTGACCATGTTCTTGGGGCTGGACACAAGGTCAGTGAAAATACTTGACTCCCTGAGCAGACCTTGAGCCTTGTTAATAACTCTCAAGGGAAAAGGATGCAGCTGCCTTGAAGTCTCCCAGGACTGTGACCAGACCCCAGTGAGGAGTGAAGAGAAGAAAGATCCACGGAGCTAAAACTGAGCTGAGACCACCACTCCCCAGCTCTGAGCTGACCCAGCAGTTGTGAAGAGCCAGCAGAGTGTGCACACAGGGGAGGGCAGTAGGTGGCGTGTCCCACCTCCCCACCCCGGCCGGGGAGAGTTGCTGGGAGCGCACATCGCCCGCCGTCTGTCTGCTGGGTGTTTGCGGGACTAGCGTGCTCCACCTGCTCCGAGGTGTGCTTGTTCTCCTGGGATTCAGCAGGGGGTGGGGAAGGACAATGTCGTGAGGACTGGGACCACACAGGCTGGCTCCCAGGACAACAGGCCTGAGTTCTCTACCCTTCCCAATTTTGTAGGTGGTGAAATTGGGCCCATAGAGAGAGGTTCCTGCCCAGGCAACACAGCTAGGATGTCACCCCGCGTCTCACTCCCACTGACCAGCAGGGCCGCGGCTTTAAGAGGACCATGTGGGCAGCAGGTGGGTACGAGCTCTCACAGCACTTCACCACTGGTAGCCCTGGGTTCAAGGCCACTGTGGAAGCACACCTCACTTGGTCAGGTCCCTGAACCTTTGCTTATTCTTCCCTTTTCTGGGCCTCTCACCTCGGGGTTGCTCAGCTGCTTACTGTTAAGCTCTGAACGTTTTCCTCCAGTTGTTAGAACACCCTAGGAGTTAAGTCAGAACCTTCACTTAACCAGAGAAGGTCTGCACAGAACAGTTGAGCCCGTTGCTGCTTAAGACAGAAGCTTTTATTGTTACTCATCCACATGGGGAAAATGCAACATTGTCAGGGCATTACAGACACTGCAGCAGCCAGACACGAGAGTCAGTGCGAAGGCGCCCCCGGGTGGGCGTCAGGATGGCTGAGTCCCTTTGGATGAAGGCCAGGCATCTCTGGGCGAGGCACTGGTGACAGTCCACACATGCAGGCTGCTGCTTCAACCGTGCCGAAGGTTTAAAGTTCAGAGTCCTACATGTAAAATCATTGCCCGAGGGAAACGACAGATCCATGGTGGTCGCAGTTTCCAAAGTTTTGTAATATAATACACAACAAAGTTATTGCCAAGGACTTTGCACTGCAAATTATACTATATTTACACTTGCGTATTCAGAAAAACACAGAAAATAGATACAGATAGGTATTTTAAATAGATTTCTAGAAACTACCTGGGCCATCACCAGAGTGAGAGTAAGCTACAGCCAGGAGTCCAGTGTTGTGCGCATAACTGTGCCACAGGAGCTACTCTGTCGGTCTGCTCCAGGGCTAGACTGGCTGCCTCCCTCCCAGACAGAGTTCTGCGTGGAGTGGGTGAGAAGTGGGTCTTACAGGCCCCTCTCTGGGAATACTGTGCAGCAAGGAGATGATGCCTGGGCCGTGGGGCTAACAGGCTGGGCCATCAGCCTCACCCCTAATTAGGGCTCCCTCAGGAGACCTGTTTTCTCCTAAAGATGAGCTGGGCCAGCAAATGGGTCCCTGGTGAAAGGCCTGAGTTCAAAGATACTTTGGGGGGAAAGATTAAGCACTCCTAAGGGCTGAAGACCGCCCAAGGAAGATGGCTCAGGACTCATTAGAAGACCAGAGGGACAAGGGCAGAGGATTCCCACCTCGACCAGGCATCATCCACTTTGTCCCCTCAAGGCTGTGGAAGGTGTTCTGTCTGAAGAGTGGGTACAGCTAACCAGGCAGAGTCACCCTTGATTCCTGGTCCCCAGTTGCATTTCTAATCAGTGGTAGCTAAGCCACCTCCTGCCAAGGAGTGACGTGAGCAAGGGAAAAAGAAGCGGTGCTCAGTGAACTCCTCTGGCAAGGGCTGCGTCTGCTGGCGGCACATCAGGTGACAGAAGAGCAAATCACACCTCATATATAGGACCGCGACCGCGGGGGTCAGGGCCACAGCACAGGGGAGCCGGTGAGAGCTGATCTACTCAAGGAGGCTTGGAGAGTGACACTGAGCCACCAAACCCAAACTCCTTAAGCCCAAGAGCTGTTGGTGCTCAGCCCAGAAGCGGGGGAGGAAAGAGGCTGGACACTTACAAGTGGAGAAGGGACTTCTTAAAAGATGATTCTTGGCTACACAAAACTCCTAGCCCTACTCTTAATTCACCTCCACGAACAAAAAGAATCTTGACTTCCCAGAAGATCAGAAACATTTAGGTTAGAGTAAAAACCAAACTTTCTCACCATCACATTTCCCTAAGCAGGACAATGAGACAGATGGCATCAAGCCTATGACCAAGGGCAAAGGCCCCAGGGGTGCCTGGAGCCTGACTGACAGGGACCTCCCTGCGAGACCAGAGGCACCTTTTGTCCTTTTCTCTCCCCTCCAAGCCCAGAGCCACCTCTGGAAGACACAGGAGGGCTCCTTAAAACTGAGAAGTTCTCCACCTACTGTCAGACCCGAGAGCCCCCTGCATACCCCAAAATAAGAGAAGACGCCAAACGCAGCCATTGTGTGTCAGCTGCACAGTACCGTCACCTCACCTGATTCTCAGCAACAAGGCCTAAGGCCACCCCCAGAGCAGGCAGCATCCGGTTCCCTAAATTTTCAGTGGTTTCCTACCCAGGCACCCTCCCAAGTTCCCCTGCCTTTGGGGCCGTGCCACACATGTCACCTTCTGATTCCGTCTCCCGAGGACCAGGTCTACAAGGTCACAGGACTGTGGGCAAGTGCCTCCCCCTACTTGCTCCCACAGGCCTGCTGCGGTTCAATAAAATACTGTCTGTGCAAGCACCCATAGGTCGTCTTTCTCCAGTCCCTCCTGGTTCTTCCATGACAGTTCCTGTCACTGCACATGAAGCACACACCCCTGACTAGAAACAAACCTCTCTGAGCGGAAGTACTCTGGAGCAGAAAGCACTGTATACGTTCAGGCAGCCGCCACCCCACCAGCACCTAGCACTTATCTCCCCTGCCCCCAGCACGGGGGCTACCTAGAGCCGCTGGGGCTCCTGCAGGTACAGACCATCGCCTCTACTCCTTTGAAGACCGCAGGCGGCAAGGAAGCCCATCTCTATGAAGCTTTCCTGCCACGTGACTAGATTCTGAACCCAGGGATAGGCTCCCCCTAGGATTTTTACCCTCAAATTAGATTGGAGACAGAATGTTTCACTCGTCGTGCCATGTAAATGGTCTTTAGGATAGCAAGAACGAAAAGACCAGTGGACCGTACCACACAGCTCCGGGCCTCTCTTTCCCACTTTAACACTGACCATAACCAACCCCTTGACTTAAAAGTCCAGACTAAACTGAATGGTACCATTTAC
>PVJL010001073.1:0-91024 GCA_004026885.1 Lyroderma lyra | reverse complement strand
CTGCATCCTCAGTGCTCACACAGATCAGATGCTGAAGAAGCCTTTGTGGGAAGATGGATGAGTCAGGGAAGCAGCTAGGAGGAAGTTTCCAGTTAGAATTAAGCCAAAGGGTGAGTAATCACTATAGTCTAAGGCAGGGGTTGGCAAAATGTGGCCCAGGACCTGTTTTTTAAGTAAAATTAGCTGAGCCACAGCGTGTCTGTTTAGGCACCGTCTCGCTGCTCCTGCACTCCTACCAGAGCGCTGTGTAGCTGTAAGCACAAACAGGCCACAATCCTCAAGGACTACTGTCTGGCCGTTTGCAGAAAGTGTGCCAACACCGTGTCTCGGGCAGTGTTCGCATGTAGTTCCACATGTGACACACACAAAGGGGCTATCCACGTGGCCCACTGGGGTAAACGCGAGGCCCTGGGGTTCTGGCTGCCCACAAAGGCTGATGGGGTCCATGTCGCAGTGCAGCCTGAAGGCTCAAGACCACCGCTGCCTCTTTAGCTTCAGTTACAGAAATACACGGGCGCGGAAACCCGCCCTGACTCCTGTCCAGGACGAACCTGAGGCCCAAAGCAAATGCTCTAGCAATCCTACTGTTTCACAGTCCTTTCCCTCAAAGTACTCTGTAAAGTCAATCTACACTTTCCCACTAGCTAAAGATTTTACAGATGCTCAGTCAAATGAGCTCTGGTCCTTTCCAGGAAAACAAACAAAAATCGAAAACATTACTTTTTGAAGAGCAGAAGGGCTCTGTGTGAACGAACACCTGGCACGCCCGTTGGTGAGCCCAGCATAGCTGAAACTCGGGGAGGGGAAAGGCCAAGGTGCTGATCGACCAGCCTGCAAACCTCTCTACCTGTTCCCAAGGAGACGCCGCCCACCTAAGCGAGTGGGGCCCACTACACCCCCACTGCCTAGCCCCTTGCAACACGGCACCTCCTCCCCACCTTGGTCCTAGGCACCGCTGTCTTCCCAGTCACCACTTGAACGGTGGCACGGGCCAAGTGCCCGGGAAGGGGGCTGCCTGGACGTGGTTCCTTCCGGTTTGGGCCATGAGGGAAGCCTGGCCTGTGAAGATACCATTCCTGCTGCCTTCGCCAGCCTCTCCCGCCCCTCCTGTGCCTGACTGTTCCCCTTCAGCCATCCAAGCTGACCCGCCACAGTCCTCCCACCATTTTGGAAGATGACAGTCACTGAACGGTGCAACTCCCAGGGCCTTTCACGAAATGGCCCCAAACTACACATCCCATCTGCCACTCACACTCCTAACCAGACCAGCTCCGTTAACGAGGACCTTCGTGCTGTGTCCCCCTTCACGAAGCCTCTTCACCACGGCTACCAGAGCCCGTCTGAGTCCGTCAGTTCCGAGCGCGTCGCTGTCTTCACAGGCCTGGCTTTTCTGCCGGACAGTGTGGGAGACCCGTCCCGGGTGCTGCCGACCACACGAGACAGCTCCGATTCCACCCCGGCCCTGCACACCCTCCTCCCGCCTCCCGTGCTCTCCATCTTGGTCAGGGGTTTCACCTTCAACTCAGTTGTCTAAGCTTAACTGCTCCTTCTCCCCCAACACAGGGTAAGTTGTAGCAGGTGATCCTGAATGTTCCCTAACAAATCCATGTGCCCAAGAGGGGAGAAGTGGTCTTGGCACTGTCACCAGGCACATCAGGTTCTGTCCACACTTAGCCCCTGGGACGTCCTCTGCAGCGAACACTAGCTTCTTGCCCAAACCCAGCACTGACCTGCAGTGCACGCCCCGCCACGCCACGCCGCCTCCCAGGCAGCCCTGTCCACCATCGTGGGGGCACCCGGCTGGCTCCTGTAAGCACCCTTACCCTTCTGGAGCCCCATACAATACAAACAGCTGTGAGCGCAAGGTTGTGTGCTCCCGAGTCTCCCCTTCCTGGCCTCTGCCAGTCTCATTCTGAAGTGCTCTCAGCTTTCCTGAGTGACTCACCTCCCAGAGGACCTCCACTGTATTTCCCAAACGCAGCCTCCACAGGCATGAAGGATGCTGGGAAGGTGAGCAACTTCTGAGATTACCGACATGGTGGGAGGGCCCAATGAGATCCTAGCATCAGAGCACTTGGGGAAATGTGTCACTGTGAGGGTGACCCATTTGGTTAGAGCAGTTAATGAATGCCTAGCCAGGTACAGTGACAGCCCACCACCACCACGTGGGTGAAGGTGTACACAGAAAAAACACCTCCAACTGTCAATAGCACATGGCTCCCCCTCCGTCCAGGCCCTGGGACCTCGCCAATGGCAATTACTGGTTCCTATAGGGTCCGGTTACAGTACAAAAGGACCGTCTGTGGAGACAGACCCAACTCTCTGCGGGCTGAGAAAAAAAAAACAAGCTGCTTGGTCCAAGGCTGCCCAGTCCAGTCACCTTATCTGGGGGCACGAACAAAGTTCTTCCAAAGGAACCAGAGAAAGAATGAGCCTGATGCCTAGATTCTTCTCCCCATTTGGGGCAGGGGTGGGGGAGGCAAGAGGTGGGTCGGGTGTTTTGTTTCAAACCAAGGCAGGCAAGTGGAATCCATCACCGCGCACGGGGAAACGGGGCAGGCGGCAGTCCAGACCAGTAAACAAACCACCAGCACCGAGCACAGCACTCTCAGAACGGGTGGGCTCGGCCACTTACCCGCTGTGTAATTTTGGGCAAGTTATTTTGTCTAAGTCTCCCATTTCCTTGTCTGTAAATTTCTAGATCCCACATTTGTGGAGTTCAAATCCCATCCCTAAGAAAGGGCTTCTGTTAACTAAAACCAGTAGGAGAAACGTTACTACTTCTACGTGGTTAAAAACGCACTAATTAGGAGCCACCGTTTTTGCCACAAATAAGCTGGGGGTTGGGGGGGTCTGGGAGCCTTGCCTCCTCGTCTGCAGGGGGAACGACTTCTGCATCACTGCTCCAGACCAGGTGGCAGAGCAGAGGAGGTGCTGCCTCCCGCAGTGCCAGGGCCGCGGTCTCCCTCATACAGACCACACAGTTCTAGACCTCAGACAACCCAGGTTCAACAGAAGGTTGCTTCCTCTGCTCTCCTCCAGGATTATAGCCAGTGGCTCAGGAAGAAGGGCCACTTGCCAAGGATGGGGACGATTTGGGGTGAGGGAGGACTACCCTTCCCTAAAGAGGCATCTGCATCCATTCCCATGCCCACCACCCTCAGCAGTCGCCAGGCCTCCACTCACTGGCCAGGGAACCTGTGACGTGGTTTGCAGCAGCAGCGATCAGACCAGGTCAATATAGCGACTCACACACAGTAAGTCAGAGGCCTGAAGCCATCCCAGCAGGCCCCTCAAGCCTAGTGCCCGGCTGGCGGCCCTCCCTGAAGCCCAGTCCAGGGGAAGGTGCTGGCAATCAGAGCAGGCCACCGCCACTGCCCTTCCCTGATCTCCACTTAGCGCCTGCCCAGGGACACCGCCTGCCCAGGGACACCGGGGCTGCTGCCCTGCGGCCCCTCCTTTCCCCCAAGCAGACAATGCCTCAGCAGCCTCCCCCCACCCTCCATCACCAACCTCAGGCCAGAGGGAGGACAGCAGAAAGTACGAGCTAAAGGGAAACACCTCAATTTCTCATTGATACTCAAACAGAAAAACAAGCTTCAAATACAAAAGCTCCCTCTGTTTAAACAGCCACACATTAGTCTTCCAGTGTATCTTGCTGGTTTGTTAAACAATCTTCTCTCGGTTTGAAACAAAACAGCCCTATTTTAAGCGAGGATATCTGGTCTAAAATGACCTCAAGACAGCCTGAATTCTGGCACAAGAACCTAGGATCGGTGTTTAAGCCTTTGAGCTCAAAAGATCCTGAGAAGGCCCCTGGCTGGCTGCTCAGGCCCTCGCCTTTGGCCACAGCCTGGCGCCCCACCGGCACACCTGTGCCCCTCACCTTTGTGCCCAGACTCCTCTTCCATGGCAGGTGCAGTAGAAGAGGCTCCGGCATGGAAGACAGCTTGGGTTTCGTGCCTGACGCTGGCATTTAACTCTGAGCCTCATTTTTTTTCATCTGTAAAATAGAGATACCACCACCTCTGGAGGTTGTTTGAGAATGAAGAAGAATGTCCAAGTGCCTGGCACACACAAGATACCAACTGCAGTATCTTTCTTCCCGCTTTCCTTTTTTTCCATTCCTGCTTCTTCAATCTACTGCTGCACGCAGCCCACAGTGGCCTAAACTGAAGGCTACTGTTAATTACCTGGGGCAGTTAGCTAAAAAGATCAGAGGAGGAGACAGTGAAACAAAGCAGAGAGGGGCTGGGCTCCTAGGCACTGCTAAGGGAATGTCCTCACAGTAGCCAGGCTAAGCAGCAACAGAGATGACTCAGACCACACCGTCCCCAGCTAGGATACGCTGATCAAACGCATAAGCTGCCAGGGCAGGTGGTGGCAGTCTCCACAGTACCCACCAGCAGAGGCAGCACAGTTCACAGAAAAGGCAAAGTTCTGCCAAGAAAGACCAAGGCCCACCTTAGGGACAAGTAATTAAGATACTAACAACTTACTGGTCAAGGCAAAAAAGGGGCCTGCCCTCAACCCTGGTCAACGAGGCAAAGATTCCACCAAACAGCTACAGCTGAGGGATGGAGTAAGTCTGCCAGGTCATTAGTTTTACAAATAACCCTTAGGTTTTAGAAAAGCCTCTTGACTACAATGCAAATCTGTCTTATTTGCCTCTAAAGGAAACAGTCCTTTTCTACAGTCTTTATAAGCTTAGAGCATCACAGAACTCAATCTGTATTCTCCACTTAGCTCAGCTACCCACAGACCTGGATGCACCTCGCCTTTCCTCAGAGGCTCCCAAAGTCTACACTCCCCGAGGCACAAATGGACAGGAAGACGCACACCCTTTATTCACTCCAACAGCGGCAATCTCACCAGCTACCCATTTGTACTTTTGCTGAAAAGCAACTTACCAACTGTGTCCAGATGGATAAATGGATAGATGGACAAATAGGTTTTTTTCTAAAACTGACAGAAGGTAGGCGTCAAGTGGTGGTGAATGCAGATTACACCCCCCACCCACCCACAAAGTGTTGAAGCACACTGGAGGGGGAGCCACAAGACGCTACTCAGAGACGCATGAGTCCGTGGCCTTCGAAGCATGCCACCCAGTCTCCTCTCCTCTTCTGTACTTTACAGTAACTTGCCTTCTACCTGCCACACACTAGTGAGCTCTGAGTCTCAGACTCTGGGGCTGCTGTAATCAGACACACACTTTGTTCTTCTCAGTGCACTGCAGGAAACTTGGAATCAGTAGGTGGATAATCTAAGCTCGGCCGTTTTAAAGCTCTAGGCACACTTAAAGCACGTGTGCATTATGAGCTCCTGGCAGCAGACTGCCCAATGACTTCATCTCCACAGCAGAAAATGGGCGCCATCATTCAGCATGGACCTGCAGTGACCTCCACACCAAGTATTTGGTTGGGGTTTCATGTCTAAGTCCCAGATGCTAGGGAAGGTCTCTCCCAAAGCTTGGGAGATCTCAGACCTGTCAGCACTAAGGAACCAATGCAGCTCCCCCACAAGCAGGCCAGACCCCTGCTTCTCACTTACCTGCCAGCACAGCCTTGCCCCGCTCACTCCCTGTCTCCTCAGCCAGCCATGCCAACAGCAGCTAGCCGTTACTGAGTACTTGCACTAGGTACTGTTCAAAGCACTTCAGTGTATTAACTCATGTAATTCCCAAACTCCACAGCAATTTGCTGGAGAGGGAGAAATTCTTTGGCCCAGATTCCCACATGGTTTCTACTCCCTATTTTTAGCTGTGCTGTAAAGCTTACATAACCTAATTTGCATTGTGGTGCTATTTTTAAAAATCTCAGATCACTGCTTCAAGTATCAATGGAAGCTGTTAGCTCCTACCTAAAATGATAATGTGGGAAAGGATACCTATTCCTACAACTAATCCAACTTGAATTCTTGATTTAAAACTGTCTTTCTAGAAGATGCTATTAGGAAAGGAAGAGACGCACATAAGCAGCGCTGGCTCCAAGCTCAGTAGAGAACTGGCAGAGGAACACACCAGTACTGAAACTCACCTCGGCGGGAGGCAGGTCTTGGTTCTGCAGCTGATACTCATTTGCCACCCATCTCCCTTCCAGGTCTCCTGGTAAAACTGAGGAACCTATGATCTGGGTGGCATGGCATCAGATCATTTATAGAGTACAAGTTTGAAAAAAAAAAAAAACAACAAGCTTTCTTGACTTCAGACAGACCTCCACCCCACCCCCCACCCCACCCCCAGGAGGCTGGGGGTTCAGCTCAGTGGGAAGGCCATTCACAGAGCAAGTTGTTTGCAGCTTTATCTGCTCAGGCTGGCCTGGTTTGGGGGCTCTAGACTGCTAGAAATCTAACTGCTGGGGAGGAGGAGGGAATCTCCTTAGTTCATTCTCCTAACTTACTACTGAAAATTTACCTCCGCTGCAGTTATGAATGAGAGCTGAGAAAGAGGGAAGCTACAATGAATGACTGATTATAAGGATACAATTCCTCTCATTTGTCATTTAAAAAAAAAAAAATGTGGTCAATATTTAAATTAACCAGTTTGTTCTTTCTTTGCTATACTATAAAAACTTCTTTAAAAGGACCGGGGTATTTGTTATTCACTTCATTCAGTTCACTTACTTGGCTAGAGGTCCACGAACATAAACCAGAGTTGGTTCCGGGCTATCAAAGCTGCCAGGGATACATTTAAAGTGAGTAAATTTCCAAATGATGCCTATTTCAGTGATGTCAGAGGCCTCATTATTATTAAATAATGTATAAACTATTAAATAAGCTAATCATCTTTTGACACTGCTAATGTATTATTTGTCTCCCAACCTAGGGTATTTTAAGAGGCCCAATTCCACCATGGAGGAGACTCTCCAAGGGCTTCCGCCGGGCAGAGCCTGTGCTTTCCTAATACCGAGAAGGAGCTCACCCATAACGGGCACTCGGCTGTTTCATCAGGACCGGAACGTACTTGGTACTAGTCAGCTAGATCTTACACCACCTTTTATGGGTGCCAAAGCCACATTCAGCATACATACAGATTCTGTATGGGAAAGAAAGTTGTTCCAGCAACTTCCAAAGTTAGTAATAAAAAGAAAACTGCTACTTAGAGACAAATATAAAACATAAAATTCATTTTAATCTCTATATGTAAAATACAGCCTTAGCACAGAACATCTAACACATATGAAATGCATTTATGGGACACACTAAATGAAGCAAATCCTTATTAAAATATCTGGCCTAACCCTCCATTTTTTACATGCACCCCATGAGGGCTGAGTAAGGTGGGAAATAAATCATCCAGCTCCCTAACCTAGAGAAAACAGATGAGTTGCCTTGAGTCTATTTGGTCTCTGCAGACTGGGCGTTTACCATTCTGAGTTCTTGTTGCCAAAGTTGGTTCTGCAAATAGCTTAACTCAGTCAATTATACACATTTTTCCATAGTTACCTTAATATGTTGGTTTTTTTTTTCTATTGCTTTTTTTTTTATGGCTTCTTGCTTCTGTTGTATTACTGCATACAACACAGATCAGCGATTTTTGTTTCTCAGAGAAGTTTCTCTCCTGAGAAATTGGCACTTCAGTCCTCAACTTGTGTAACAGCTTCGTGACAATGGGTCCTACCAGCCCTGCCACCAATCCCGCTGCTAGCTGCTCTGCTCGTGAAATTCCAGCACTTTGGCCAAAGAGTCCCCTGACGTTAAACCTATTTAGGTGAACTCTTTCCACCACCGGATTCTTTTATTTAAATGGGTACATGTGTGTGATTCACATATATGTTATATCACAAGTTTCACACACACACACATTTAACTCAGCAAAAGCAAAGTCTCTCTTGAATAGAAAGTAATCACAAGGGCATTAAAACAAATGCTGAAAATTATTATTATTTTACATTGTGATCATAAAAATGTCAAAGGTAATGTGATGACATAAGACCTCAGAGATCAAATACATCATATATGATTGTCATATATGCATGTTGTGTGCATTGATTTTTAAATACTTTTCTCTTTAATCAGAAAATAAAAGAGCTTACCTTTGTATACTGAGACCACAGCTTACAGTCACTATATCTCAGCCTATTTTATACAAGTGATATGGCTACGAAGGTCCGAGGAGAACGAGAATAAAGTGAGATAAACGTGCTGAAAACTGCTTAAAAGTATTAACCTGAAATACACAGAGGGTCCAACACCAGTTTTAAAAATACATTAACGAGGTATTCCCAGCTCTTCAATTAATAATGGTGACTGATTCATGATTTTCAAACATTCACCCAAATTTTAAAAAGGAAGAAGAAAAGAAAAGGCCAACGCCAGCAGAATCTATCAGTGTCTTGTTCCCCCCAGCTAACAGTCTGAGAGCGACCACAAATGACTTCAGGACTCCGCATTCTCGACTCCACGCACTGCATCTAGTCAGCGTGAGGTATGTGGGACTCTATTGGACCAGTTACCTTGCACAAGAGATGGGGTGCTCCTGAAGCCTGACGAAACCCAGGCTGCAGGCCACATCCCTGGCTGGGTGCCAGCTCCCATGCAAACAATATGGTGGCTTCAAGGAGGACACCTATCTCTGAGAAATTATAATAGCACTAACTGCCGCACTGAAGAATGCAACCATTCAATTTATGTGCTAAAAAAGTTTAAAAACTGTCAGACGATACCATAACTCACACACTGATTCTAAGTTCTACATTGGTCTGTAAACTCCCTGACAAGAGACTACGCTGGGAGGGGTTAAGTACAGATATTGCTAAGGTTTCCAAAGGAAAAGTTTTAAAACAGACACCGTGGCTTTGAGTAAAGTATTGCTCTTCTTTAAAATGTTCAGTCATTGCTTTCCAAAGAAGGTGTCAGAGTGGTGTATCTGAAAGCTGGAAAGCCTCAGGGGGTCACATTGCTCTCAAGACCAAGACATAGAAATTGCCATTTCAAGCCAGACAACCTGATGGTTCTAGAAGTCAGAGAAGAAATCTTGAGGGCCCAAGTGAATAATAAATGGTGCGACGCTCAGAGGCTGGCAATAGGGGCTGTCAATGAAAAAACCACCTACAGTGGAGAAAAGAGCAGAGAAGCAAAACTTCATGTTAATTCCACAGAATTTGGTGAAGCCAAGAGCTTCATTTATATTTCTCTGCTCTTTCAGCTGTAAGTGGAATTTTCATTACAAAATGGAGGGGTGGGAAGGGCAAAGGGGGTGGGGGGACACTTAATTCATTACAAAATTTAAACAGTTGAACTTGCATGGTTACCACTTCTAACAAAGGGCTGACAGCTCAATTATTTTAAGTAAAGCAGAGAAATGTAAAAGTCTGCAGCAACTGGGCAGGTGTACAACATGGTTAGTAACTTCCAACAAACAACAAAATAAAAAAAAGGACTTGGTAGAAACCATTTGAAATGACTGCCATCATGTTGGAAAACAGCACAGCTCCCTTTTCGCCATTATAGAGGGGTTGAGTTCTGAAGCTGAGTCAGCTACTTCAAAAGAATTTTCTAAGGAGAAATCTCCAGAGAGATTCCAACTTAAAATGCAAATTTGACAATCAATTTCAAAGAGCAATACAGCTGCAGCTGCCAATTAATAGTATTCCAAAAACAAAGAAGACTACTGTAAATATTTAATTAATAAAAACTGGACACTACCAGCCATGCTTTTTCTTCTCAGTGATGGCTCCGTTTCATCCATAGGTCAGCAAAACAAATCAATGAAACATGACAATTCCCAGCTAAAATGGGCCCTCCTGTTTATGTCTAGCCACTAATGCACAGGATGAGAATGGTAAGTTCACAGCTATTTCTAGCAAGTGATGAGGTTTTATTAAAGTATCACCCACCACTAATAAAGAAAAAAGGTCAAGGAGCAGAAGTAACAAAACAACTGTGTAATAAATATACATTTGAGAAGTGATGCTAATATTTGTTTTAAGTTACCCGTTTCATTCTCATTTAGTGGTCCCAAAGAAATCTGGTACGTAAATTTGTCATACTGTGTGAAGCCCATTCTCACTGATGGGCAGTGTTCAGATCCAAAAAACAGAATTTAAAAGGGAAGAGCAAAACTAATTCATACCTAAAATGGCCATTTTTTTAAGACACGGCAACTTGTAAATATTGGCATGGGGCCACACTGGCCTTCATGGGGGTGAGTACCTTAATGAAACTATTACCTTCTAGTAACATCACAGGCTTTCCAAACAAGGTGAGAATGCCAGTGGAGGACTTAGGTCTGCACCCTTTCCAGAAGAGCACAATGTTACCGACTGATCATTTTTTTCACCAGTTTAATCAGGTGTTTGAAAAACAAATGCTGACCCATGGCTGAAACCTGTCACTTTTCACAGCAGCACTCAACAAGAACTGGGACAATCGAAGAGCAAGTTTTTATGGGGACCCTGTTGCTGCTTTAGATTCTGATGTAAATGAAGAGGAAAAGAAGACCCTTCAATGAATTCCAGAAAAACTGCTAATCTTCTATCTGCATGAAAAAGCCCGGGAGTGAACACAGTACCTTACAGAGTGAAGAAGGCCACAAGAACAAGAGAGCGTGATTGATCAATTAATTTATTATTTTTTAAAACTTGTGTAAATTCGGAAACTAAAATAATCACATTCCTCCTTTCCCGTCTCTGGGTAGAGCCATCATTTGAATAAGCAATGCTTGGTAACAGAATATACCTGGGTCGTGGGGATGCCCGTGCACAACAGGGGCACAGAGGGCTTACAAAGGAAGTAGACTGGCTCAGACTAACAACCACCTTTGCTTTGTTTTAGCAGTTTGCTTACAAATGAATGGGTTTCTAGGGTTAAATTATTATTAGTTTTCAATTCCTTGTAATTTGATACCAAAACATATCAAAAATAATAAGCTAAAACAATATTCAAACCCATATTTTATTGGCTTTAATTACACACTTCAATATTTACAACGTTAAAGTTTAAATGAAAAGTCTCTATTGTATTAAAAAAAATAACTACAGCCCGAATTAAAGTGCCCTGGGGCAAGTACATGTCAGTCGGCTAAGAATCAGTGACTGCGTCAGGAACCAGGCAGTACTCTGTGTTACAACAAAGCAGTTTATTTGTGATCAGTGTTTGAGACTCTATACATCCTTCACAAATTTCCTTTTACATAACCTGATACTCCCCTTAGACTTGGAACTGCTAGACTTATTTCCCTACAACAGAAGGGCTGGTATAAGTTATTTTCCGGAAATGAGGTACCGTTTCACAGAACTAGTTTTTTGTTTGTTTGTTTTCAAGTTTTAGAGAACTAAATTTGCATTTGTTAAAATCAAAAAGTAGGAAAGATGTTCTTTACAAATAATTTTGATCAAGTATGTGTTCAAAGAAAGCAGGATAAAAAGGCTTTTTCTCTAACATTCTGTATTGTACTGTATTGTTGTTCAATAGGAATTAGCTTCTGTCATTTGCTAAAAGAATGAGTAGTGGGGAACAGGATATGTTGGGAATTTCATAACGGGTAACAGAACCATTCTCTTGGGTAAACCTACAGAGAAAAGAAACGGAGAGGACTCCAAATAAGTTTGATAATCCAATGAAAATTTCAGGTAAAAAAAAAAAAATCTTACAATAATTATCATTAACCTTTTCCAGATTAGTCAGTCAACATGTACCATGTTGGAAGAGGTCCACGAATCTCTCATAGGCCTCCAATTTTGAAATTGTTCTTGATATTTTGATAATATTTTGCACTCAAAATTAAGATGGCTACATCACAGGAAGAATGGTAGTCAGAAATTTCATATGAATAAGCTGCCATTAATTCTGAAGATCATAAGTAATCTGCTACTGATTAATATTCTGAAGTAACTCTAGAAACCCACACTGGTTCTCCATTTGGCACATGACACGCTACAGGAGAACAGGGCTGCAAAGCCCACCTGTGTGCAGGCCTCAGCTCCCTGGGAAGAGCCCCACACGGAGTCAGGACCAGGTGCTTATCTGGTTAACGGCTACTGCCAATATTGGCATGGCAAATCTGGAAAGATTAATTACGTCCTTAATTTTGTAATTAATGAGTTCTTGTGGCCTCACAAACTTCTGCAAACCCAAGCATGATTTGAAATCTGCTCCTATTTCTATTCTAATCTTTAACCTATGGAGAAATCACAAAGCAGCAACAGCAGGTATTCGAGAGCACCAGATGATCAGAGGGAAGTTACCCCACATGCAACAGCTTTACAGAGGCCAAAAGACATATTTACCTTACAGCCAAAATAAAGCATCGTTTTAGTAGGTTGGCATCACAGTGACATTTAAAAACCAAATCTTTTATGTGAAAAATGGGGCATCAAATTTCACCAGCTTTGGAAGTCAGTTATATGGCACATGGAAGAGAGAAGCCTTCTGAAGTAGGGCTCAGAGGCCTCAGGGTGGAGGGATGATGTCAGAGGAAAGGGAGAACGAGAGAGAAAAATTAAAAAAGACTGAGGAAAACGTGAATGTAGCTTAGAGCCTAGATATAAAAGTGTTTCAAAGGAAAAAGTAAAGCTCAAGCAAACCTGTACGGAAGAATGTGTGACTTACTCTGCCTGAAAGAAAAACACAGACTGAGGGAACTTAAGAGCCTGCCCGAGGGGGCAGGTGCTTTGGCACTCACGCGGAAATACCACGAGGCTGGGGAGTCAAGTGCACTGGACTACACTAACCAGCCCTAACTCACAGGGCTGATGAGGTGGTCAGGATATCCACCAGCTGGCTGAAGGGCAAAAGCAAATAACCAAAGCAAAGGGTGCTAGACGATGTCAACTGAGAAGAAATTCGGGGTGAAAGCATACTCTCAAACGAGTGTCCAATTCCTAATCACCCCATATCTGACATCGGGAAAGTGGGGGAGCCTTGATCAAACCAGAGTGCCTGAGTAGACATTCCGGTAAAGGATGCAACTCCAAACTCTGCACTTTGCCTTAGAGAAAACTCACCCCACATACTGACCCTGGCAGCTTCTCCACATCCTTCCAGAATATAAACTGTCTATCTAAATGAAAAAGTGGTCAAGCTGATCACTTTTGACTTATTTCAATAGTTATGAAATCAGATGAAGCTTCAATTTAGCAGTATCTTAAAGATCCATAATTTTTATTCGAACAAAAATGGAAAAGCTGATGCATGAAGAGAAAAAGCATAATGAAAGGTCTTGTGGCTCATGAAGAGGACCAACGCCACAAGGAGCAACACACTCAGCGGGGTCTTTCCCTTCTGTGGACACACACACCCAGGCCGGGGCCGCACCGGCACACAGACACTCGCACACGTGCTCTCTCCCCTCAATGACAAACATCCTGCAGATGGCTGATTCTGTAACATGTAGCACCCGAGTTAGGAAAAATGTCTAAGAGAGCATATCACTGACTCCAAACCTATTGCCTCCATTGCCACATAAACCTCATTCAAAAGTTATCCAAAGGGCCACTAAGGTTCGTTTCTGCATTTGCTTTTCTTTTTCATTTTTGGAGGGAGAGAAGACACTCCTGTGATTTTCTAACATGTGCTACAGACTTTCTGCCGTAAAACTTTAGTAACACTGCTGGTAACACCCCATCACCTCTCCAGGACCCGTTTACTCCAACTCTAAAGCACAATTTATGGAAGAGGACAATGGTTACAAATTTGAAGTGAGCATATCCTACCCCTAACTTAAATCACCCACAGTGCATACAGTTTCGAACCAGAACCTTAAATGTAACTACGTACCTGGCAGGCAGCCAAGCTACAAACTGCATATGGCCCTTCAGTAGCCTTTGAATGGAGTGTAAGTTGGCTGTAAGAAGAACTACTTAAAAGACTTCATTTCAGTATGGTCAGAAACAGGCAGTTAGAACAAGCAGTCCTTCAATCAGGCAAAGCGGAGAGAAGAGCAACTCCAACCAAACCAAGAACCACAAGGTTGTGGCATTTTCAAAGAGAATTTAAGTTGGGTCACTGGAATGAATAGGTCTGAGATCCTTCAATGCATTTAAAGAAACCCTAGATATAGACTGTGCTTGGGATTGCTGTGACAGTCACTAATAGGAGAAACCAGTAAGATGGTGTACATACCATAGGCAGGGGCAGCTGTGCTGTAACCATATGGTGTTCCGTAGCCTAGTGCAAAGAAAAAGAAAGCAGATCAGTCCAGGACAAGGGGCAGCTGGCACTGGCCTAATTCACAAGGACCACCAGCCCTAGGACCTTGGGCCCTGAGGATTTCTTCCAGACGCTGATGAACGCAAACCATTCCCACAACGGTTCTAGTCCAGAAGCTTTTTGCCATGGCCAACTGGTGGCCCTGACCTACCAGAACATCTTCAGTCTCTGTCTCACGACACTGACCACACTGTATTATAATCCTCAACTCCCTGTGTGTGTTCCCCACTAGAGTGGCAGAGACCAAGTCTTACACATCTTTGCACCACCTGACCCTATCAGAATGTGTGGCATATAGTAACCACTCACTAAATATAATCTGTTGGATAAAAGAATACTTAGAACCGCTCAAATTACCAATGTCTCAAAGCTGGGAAATGGAACTTTGCAAGTCTCTTTTCAGAAAGCAGTGACAGAGCAGGCTGAAGCCTCAACTGCCATTAAAGAGGGCGCAAGGGTCGGGTTGTGGATTTGAGGACAAGGTCCATGTCTTGTTGATATCTGACTTCCCGGCCCCCAGCACAGGGTCTCTCAGTTAAGTACTGGTGAGATTGACATTAGCATCTGGTGCCTATGAAAAAAAGGCTGATATATTTGTCAATAAAAACAAATACAAAGAACACAGAAGATTCTGAACCAGTGAGGTTTGGCACAAGTTTCTTATATGTCTTTAGACACATAACTCCTGAATTGCCATTTTCTCATCTGTAAAATGCTCCCAAACTACTTTATGGTGTTGTAGGATTAGAAATACTATGCTAGTAGGAGCTACAATCTTTAATTTTTCAGTAAGACAACTTAAAAATATGAATACTAAATCCCTTGGGTAAATCCCTAGAAAACAACTGGTTTCTAAAATAGAGCAAGGGCCCTTCACACTGTACCCAAAGCAAAGCAAGTCCCCCCCCCCCGCTCCCCCCACCCCCATTACAACCCCTTTGTCTATAATCATTTCTCCTGCTCAGAATTTTTTTCCTTCCTTCTCTAACTAACCAACTGCAACTCATGCTTTAGGTCAGGACCAAATACGGCCTCTTGCAGACTTGCTGGTTACTCCTTTGTCCACCGTTACAGCTTGCATCACGCTGTGTGACATTTACTCAGCTATCTGTCCCTACCCTGCCTGAGCCCTCACTATGGCCGACGCTGGGTCTTCTTTGAATGCCCAGTTCTTTTCTGAGACGAAACACTCAAGTCTGTGAACAAGTAAACTGCTTTTAGGGACTATTTTAAACATTCCCTGAGAGATGAAATTTTTTTTTTTAACTTTTTAGTCTATACTTGTCATATACAACTGGGGGTGGTATGACTTAGTCTTACTCTTAGTCTTTGATGCTCAGTAGTCTATTTCAGGAGAACACAATGCAGCTGACATAAGCAGTAGGGACAGTGTCAGAGGCCAAAAGAGAAATTAATGCTTAAAAATGGAAGTTGTACATCAAATCCAGGAAAAGGTAGCTGGTTGGCTAAGGCTATCGTTTCAAGGGTTTTACCAAAACCTCCTCAGAGAGATGAAACTAAACTATTCAGCCAGACACTGAGCAGGTCACTGGGGCTCTAATCCTGACTTCACCTCTTTCTAGCAAGGTGACTTTGAATCACAGCTGTTATTTAACTTCTCTGAACCTCAGGCTTCTGCAGTGATTGAGCTGGCAGGGGGATGTAATTAAATAATATGTAAAAAAAATACTGCAGTCCCTACTGCACAGAACATACTCCACAAATGGCATATAACCTATTCATAATGTAAACTGACCTCATCCGAATCTTCTCTAGGCTATAAAAGGACTTCATTTTTAAAAGCTTCAGGAGATAGGTCTTTCAGAGGTCAATGTGATGACTTAAGAGAGAAGCTACTACAGAGCAGACAAGCCACTACAGAGCAGACAAGCCAGGCAACAAGCAGACATAAGTAAGTCCCTTCACAATTACTGCCACTAGACAATGGCTGCTTACCACTCAAGTAGGAGGTAAACGTTCCAACACTAAGCAACCACAGAAAAACTGGATGAAGCCCCAATACGGACATGTCATTGCAATAATTTGCCCATTATATTGTTAAATACTTTTTTTAAATAATGCATTAAATAAGGCAAAAATAATTACTAAATTTCAGTAGGAAGAATGAGATGCACAGAAGAATGCCCTAAATTTGGACACATATACCATATCAAACTGTAACTAACCTTCCCCTCTGACAGGCATCTTTCGCTGTTCTCTGTCTCCTTAAATGGCACAATCATCCACTCTAGCGTCTCTAGCTATAAATCCGGGGAGACATCCTTGAAACCACCTTTCTTCATTCTACAAATTAAATCCATCAGCTTTGCTTCTGAAGGACTCCCTCAGCCTACTCACTTCCTGCCACCCACCTACTTTCCCATGTCCACTGGAGACACTGCCATCGTCTCCTGCCTGGGCTACTGGTTTACAAAAACCTTAACATGTCTTGTCATGCCCATTTCTATCTCTACAATCTATTCTGTGCACTACAGAGTGATCTTGAGAAGTCTGATCTTGTCACTTCTCTCCTTAGAATCCTTCACAACTTCCCACTGCACTTGGGATTCTAACACCAAACTCCAAACCACAGCCTCCAGGACTGGGCTGAGCATCCAGCTTTAGCTCCAATCACTCCCCACACCCCCTAGGCCCCCAACATTACATTCTGGCCTTCTTTTAATTCTTTGAAGGAGCCAAGTTCCCTACCACCGTAGCACAGGGTCTCTGCACGTGCCCTCCCCGTTGTGTACAACATTCCTCCACCCCATTCTTCCCTGTGTCACCTCCTCATTCTTCAGAGCTCATAATGCAGTATTACTTCTTCAGGGACCCAACAGACCAGACCAGACCAGGCTTCTCTATTACATCCTCTGAGTGCCACGTCCTGCTGCGCCACAATCGTCTCAGTTTATCACTGTGATTCTGTCACTACTATGCCTCACGTTTAGACCATAAGCTGCATGGAACAAAATCCACGCTTGATGTGTGCCACAGCAGGCATGCAATGTTTGAATAAGCAAGTATATTCTTAATATGATACATCTTTGAGCGAGGCCCCTACTGGAATCAACTTCTAGAAGTATAATTCCAGTTACATTATCCATGGAAGTTCCCAAATAGCCTATTTTAATTCTTTCTTAGGGGGAAAAAACCCCCACAATCTAAGGGAACTTCTTAGGAGTGTTACATTAAAAAGTGACTAGATAAAATCCAATCTTTAAAGACAATTTCATCTTGATCAACAACTACAAGTAGTTTACTTGTCACATTAAAAGTTCCATATTTTCAATATTGCAGAGAGTTAGATTTTAATGAGACAGCTGGGCATCTACTGCTATCATGACATAAGGAGTAGACATAAGGATTAGAACAGAAGGCAAAGCGAGGACGTCTTTCCCCATCTCCCTCAAACCATGTGGTGAAATAGAAAGACTACAAACTTTGGAATTGCAAACACCTACATTAACTATCTGCTTTGCTGTCTACTGGATATGTCACACTGAGCCTAACTCCCAAAACCTTAGTATCCTCATCTAGAAAACAGAAATAATTTCTATTTGAGGAAACACTGTGAAGATTAGAAACAACAATTAAGTGAAATCATTTATATGAAAGTTTCTGGTGTTACTAAGCTCCAGATAAGTAAGTTCCCTTTTTCTCTTTTTGGACTTCTTTAGTCTTTAATGGTTCCCAAACTTTGAGTTAAGGAAACGCTAATAAAGCCAGGCTTCATCCCAATTAATTAGCCTCTTATCAGCTATTTTCTATCCTGTTGCACGCAACCTGCCTTCTATGTCCCCTGGAAAACACTCTACTGAGATGCCAAAGTCTTCAATCTGTAGAACATCTTTTCATTTCCTCATTATCAAAATGTGTCCTCTCAACCAAGTGCAATATTCCTCATCTGTCACCTCCCTCCAGGAAGCCTCCAGTCACTTAGCAGGTTCCAGGAGAAAACATGACAATCTGCAAATTCTCTCTTTTCAATTTCTGTGTCCACCCATCCTATACCCATGTTAGGTTTCCAGAGACAGTGTATAACCCTGGGAAATAAAGGAGATGCTGTTCTTCAAGCAATGGACCAGAAAAGGAGGCCGATCTCTTACAGGTTGTACTGTACCTGGAGCTATGTAGCCAGGAGCAGCGGTGGCCCCTACGAAAGCTCCCCTTGTTAGAGTTCCTCTTCCTCTGCCCCGAACAGCCTGGACTGCTGTGGACACAGCAGTATTCACAATACCCTTTGCCTGTTAAAACAATGCGTTTTCATTACTGAGAGAAATAAGAAATATCCTATCATCTCTGTCATGTACAACCTCTATGAGAAACTTGAGCCTGCAGATGAGATGAGTTGTCTTTATCATCTGTAAGATAAAAATGACACTCACCTTACAGAATGGTCCTAGAGAAAATGCTGGGCATATGAGAGTATGCAAATAGGTTCTGTTTTTAACTTGAGGGTTACCCAAAAAAGAGTTCATTTTCTACATACAAATTTCAGTAGTCAAATAACATCTAAAGTCAATTTAGGCCCTACTAAAGTAATTGTAGACACTTGATACCCAGGTTCAAAATTCACTGAATTTTCTGCCCACAGACAAATAATAGTGCAGTAACAAACCACCTCGAATCACCTGAAAACATGAATGGTTTTATTTTTAAAAAAGGACTAAGGCAGGAAGACCAAAGAGGTGGATGCCAGTTTCTGCTTTAAGTTACTAAGACTTCAGGAAGGTCTTATGATGATATCCTTGAGCCTGTTATTTGGGAGGTGGGGGTGTATCATTACATACATACATACATACATACATACATACATACATACAAACAACTCTATAGTCCCTTCTTGTTCTCAAATGCCTCGGACTCTGGTAGAGTCACATAATCTCTCTAGGGGAGTCTTTCCAGTAATTGTATAATGAGGGCAATGACACGCACTTTGCTTTCCTTACTTTAAGAGCAATCAAGAAAATAGATACAAAACTCTGAAAAGCAGATGAGGTAAGTCAAGGAGTAACAGTACACACACAAGGGCAACTAAAACATCCCTTTCCAAAACTGAAATTTTAAGACAATCAAAGGACATCTAGTTTTAAATTAAATATCATACTTATTTTCTCATATGAAGATGCAACAAAAACTTAAGCTGGAAACCACCCCCTTCCTTCTTTAACCCAAGCACACAGAAGAGGCAGGAGCCGCAGAGCTCCCTGTATGACAGTCAGCAGCACCCTGATGGCTGCAGCAGTCAGAGCGCACACACATCTCACAGTGAAACATCACCATCCTCTGCCCCTCCAAGGTTAGCCTCTACTCCTGGTATGGCTGGGCAGGAGACAGTTTTCAAGGGTGAATGTATCATACACAGGAAACAGCCATTTTTCTTTTGGGCAGGAAAAAATTTCAACCCACAAATCCAAAATAAACTGCTGCTTGGATGTCAAGCACATTGAACACAGGAGTTTCACAGCTTCTAGCATGGAAAATTCCTAAAAATGAGTGAACTTCAAGCAGACTTTTGGTTTGTTTGTTTTTTTTTTTAAACACAGTTTAGTCCAAAGTTGTCAGGAAGCAAAAATCAAAAATCTGGTGGCAACAGAGTGACTTCACACAACTGAAGCTCATGTCTGCTAGAACCAAACATAACTACCTAATAAGTCGCTACGCGCAGGCTTTTTAAACTTTAAAATTAACTGACCAAATAAAAGATGTAACCCACAGGGAAATCGCCAAAATAAACATGGTAACAATTATCTTTCTACTAATTTAGAACATATTCTGGAAGGTTTTAAGAAAAGAAAGCCCACTTATTCTCTCTCTACATCTCTTCCTTTGCACTTCAAACACTTTATTTCATCTCAGTAAAAATTAGTTTTACTTGTTTATATTTTGTATCTTAAAATTTAACCAGTGTTCATTATGGTAAATACAAGTTTAAATGAAAACAAAATAAATTTCTAATATGGGTCTAATATGCAATAGTAGAATGCCAATGGTCTTTGGAAGGAGAAGCATGTGGCTTTAAAGGGAACCTCTATCATCAACTGGGTTTATTACTACACGCTATATCTCAATTTCTTCAAACCTTGTTTCCTCACCTGCAAAATGAGATAATTCTACTCTATTAGTATACGCAAAAACAACTGTTTAACAGAATCTTAAATAAAATCTTCCTTCTATTAATCTTAGTATTTTTAATTGATTTCTTTCGATCACATAATATATTCAGACTTATTACACCAATTCTCTCCATGAGGGAAAAAATATATCCTATGTTTATTTATGTATCTTTTTCCCTCACAATCATGTACATGGTATACACCTAGAAAAATTTTCTGTCTGTATAAATAAGTGAATGGAAGAATCTGAATGGGTTTTGTTTTTTTGTTTTTTTTTTAAAGGACTAAGGCAGGAAGACCAAAGAGGTGGATGCCAGTTTCTATTCCCAAATAAACCCAAAATAAAGAAACAGCACAAAAGCAAAAAGGAAATGGAAAAGCATCTGCATGCTGATGAAAGTGAGTCCCAAGGACCCTGGCAGCTTTCCTACACAAAAAGCTAACATCTCATCTAAGTCCAAATCCCTCAACACCCCCAAATATTGCTAATAGTCACTTTTTAATATATGATTTGCCTAGAATGACCATGGGACAGGGAACCACTGACATGTTTATTTATTCATAACCTAACCCAAAGAAAAGGTTGGTAAATCCAAAAAAAGTAAATAATTTCAGAAAAAGCTAAAGTGGCACAAAAAAAAGGAAATATAATTCTGGTAATATTTTTCAAAGGTATTACAAAGGTTTAATGCTTCACTCATACCTGAGGAATAATCTTCTTTTTCTTATTATTTGCTGCATTGGGTCCAGAAAACAGCTTCTCCAGGGCAGCTAACGCTGCACTTGCCTTTGCCACTTTCTTATTTGGACCTGCACCTCTGAATTTCTGTCCATCTACTTCTACCTAAAATCAAGAACAATACCCTGCAGTTATCCCATCAATGTATCAAAACCCAGAAAATACCGAAAGCAAACAGTGCTTAAGAATTGACTCAGTCTAAAACTTTTTTACACATAAGCTCAGGACGGCCTATGTCTTTGAGAGGAATAGTGAAGTTGGCTTGTATCTGGTACACACCTCCATTACAAAGCGCTTGTCATGGCTTCCACCAGTCTCCGAGATGAGTTCATACTTAAGCCCTCTTCTTTTCTCATTGAGCTCCATTACAGGATTTTTGCCACTTGCTGTGAGGATAGGGCCCTGAGTTCTTACCTAAAAGGAGGTTCAATCCAGTAAGATTTTAGAGTATAAAATTTCTTATTAATAAAGTTATACTATGTCTCTGTTGGAAAAGAAGCCAGAAATTGTACTTTAAAGCATTTATGGGCTAGGATGCACAGTCACTTCTATGAATAACAAAATATCTTTAAAGGTATGGAAACTCTGCAAGCAAGCAACACCCCAAGCAGTCATTGGCCAGCCTGCCTTTGAAGCAGGGCTGTCCCCACAGATTAGTATTCACGAGCGATGTAGCATCTGATCTGTGGTGTTCGTGACCTAAGAATAATCATCTAAATGGCGAACAGAGTGGATCCAACAGTTGAGATTCACATGACACCAGAGCATTCACTGTTTTCATATTTAGGATTAGGACGAAATAATTCCCAATTTAGGAGGTGGAAAGAAAATGCCTATGGATTCTGAAATTCAAAACTAATAATAAAGTAGCCATTCCTTGTCCTCAAGGAGTGAGGGTGTTGTGGGAGGGAGAGATGTAATCACTGTAAAACAATGTGTATCACAGAATAGGTCTCAGTTATGGGAACACAGGTGAAGGAATCATTTTCTAGGCTACCAGGATAGTTTGCCTGGAAATGACAATGTGAACCCACCCTTACAAGGGAGGAACCAGATCCTCAGGAGGAGGAAACTAAGGCGATGGGCATTCTGGAGAGAAGAAATAGCGATGCAAAGGTCCAAGAGAAGGAAAGAACATCTGTTTCTGGGGGAGCAAAAAGTTCAGTTTGGATAGGGGTGAAAGAAAGGGAGGCCCTGACAAAGGACTTTGTAGGCCACGCACACGAGCTTGGACTTTAACGTGGACAGTGGGGAGCCACTGAAAGACTTTGATCTGGAAAAGTTCATGATTAGATTTGTGTAGTAGAGAAGTAGGAGTAGTAGAAAGAACTGACTTGAGGAAGGATTAAGAGTAGAGGGAAGGAAGAAAAGTAATTCATGTAAGCATGTGAAGAAGGCTCAAATGAAGAGAAAAACTAGCCCCAGAAACAAACCACAAAATTCAGCTGTAATTTTGAGAAAGACCCAAAGATTGAGCACTTTTTGAGGTTAAAGACCACCACAGTAATAGCTCAAGAAATGCTGAACAAAGAAATGCCCAAAAGAATTATTATGTATATGCATCTCATGGACAGCAACATTCTCTTAATGAGTACTCTATGCGGATTTAGTAAGTGGCTGATGCTACAGAAATGAAACACTGGACAACTTTTAAAGACAAATTTAATAAACATTTTCAATCTTGTGTAATAAACACCATTTCTGGAAGTTAATATAATCTACATTTTTAAAATTTCAAGGCAAATTTCCAGTCTCCAGCTTTGAAAGGTAATGAGTAATTTTTGAAACTGGGTCTATGGTAATCACTCCCTGCTTTCCAAATCTGAAATCACATCTATAAGTCAAGACATTTATGAGTCAAGACATAAAAATATTTGCATTTCTAATCAGTTACTGCTATTTTAAACGAAGAATAAGGGCTTTGTTTCCCCCCACCCCCATTATTACATCATACAGAAACAAAGCATAGATGGATTCATGACCAAACCTCCATATACTCATGTGGCTGCTATCAGTGCTCTCCTCCTTCCTAATTCTCCCTGAATTTAACTGTCTGAGTCTCATAATTAATGAGCTCATTCTCTTCTTAGTATTTACAGTACTGTCTGCATAGCATCTTGCTCTGCTTGTGGCTAGCTAGCACTTGTGAATGACTGGTCTCTCAAAAGCCACTGCATCACATGAAGAGTCAGGCATGGTTTTCCTAAACCTTAGTGTCCGATCAGTCCACTCCACGCTGGCCCACCTGGCACTTCTTAAACATTTACTTCCCAACTCCTTTATATTCACTATTCCTCTGATCTAGAATACCTTCTTTCTACCCCTATCCTAAAAAATCCCACTCCTCATCTAAAGCCTACCTCACATTTGAGTCCCTTCACAATCACTTCCTCCTTGGAGACTTTACATTATATCCATTCTGCAATCACTGTACTCACATTACATTATAATTAGTTATAAACATGGCTTTTGCCGTTCTAGCCTGCGGGCTTCTTGAGGCTCTGGACACGATTTCTTCAGCATCTGAGAGTAAGGCAGTTACTAAAAGGGGTTTATAGACTGAAAAAAATTATAGTCCACCAAGTCCTTAAGTGAATATTCATTCTTTCAAATGACAAAGTATTTTTTAAATGTTAATGTAAGCTCTTGCTGTTACTTTAAAGTTGATTTTCCTTATGTAGAATGCAATAAACAAGGGCTCCATGAATTTCCAAATCTGCTGTGAATATTCAGGACTTGGATTCTGCCTCATGCCATGCATAGTCTGTGGGAACAAACTCATAGGCCAGGGCTTACTCAGAGCCTGAGTATCATACTAGGTCAAGCTATGCCTCCCTCAGAGCCCATCCAACTCAGTGATGACCCACTGCACCCCCAACAACTTAGGAAAAACTTCAAATAGTCCTACATTTCCTCTGCTTCATCTTTAAGGTTTTTGCCCTTCAGTTGTTGTTGGTACTCTTGATAATGTAATTGTGAGATCCTTCATGGCCACAAAAGGGAAATAGCTAGTTAAATTAAGGTACATTCATATGTTGTGCAGCATACAGTTACATTAACAGAAATTTTTTAGAATTAAGTGGAAAAAAAAGATGATGTAAAACTGCAGTAAAACTGCCTCTATAAAAAATACTCAGAGAAAAGGCTAGAAGGAAATAAAATATTAATAATAGCTGCCTCTGGAATATATATTTGTACATACTTTGGATTTTATTTATACTTTCCCATTTTAAATTTCCTACAATGAAAACAGATTACTTATTTTCTAAAGAAAATATATGTAGGTATACCTCTAGGGTACTGGAGGTTTCAGTTGTAGAATTTCCAGTATTATTGCTTGAGTTTGAAGACACTGTTTCATTTTTGCCTTCATTATCTGATTTTTCATCGGAACTCATACATTCAATATCTGCATCAAAGCCTGTGGGGTATCCCATTGCCTGCAGCACCTGTACAAATCACATTAAGATTCAGCTTTATTCAAACACCAGAAACCACAGAGAGTAGATGAAATGTTGAGAACACCACTTTCAAATCCACAACATTTGAATCCATAAAACACCCTGCAGGAAGAGTAAGATGGTACTGAATACACAAATCCTTGGTTAAACAAGTTTTATCTACCAAGGTGTCACCATGGAAAATAGAAAAAACTTCCTCAGAGTAATCAGCTCTAAATAAAGGATGATGGAAATACAAATCTGATGTTGCTCCTGGTTCATTTAATTTGCAGGTTAAGAGGTAGAGAAAATGAACAGCATAGCCAATTTCAACCAACAAGTGAGAGGAAAAGTAAAACAGTACACTGTAAGAAGTACACTGGACTAGATAGGAGAAGACATGAGACTCCAATCCTGTTTTCTCATCTGGTCTTCAGTTTTCCAACGTGCAAAACAAGAGGACTGATTTGTTGACCTCTAAAGTCAATGATTCAAATCCATTAGGGGAAATTAGCACAGAAAGGCAATCAAGAAATTTTCCTTACCTTGGAACCAATTTGCCAATTACAAAAGAGCATCTGAAGCTTGCTGATATCGACCTCTTTTGCTTTTAACTTAAACCATAATTGAGACTTCTGTCTCTAGGTTTATTCTCTACACTGAGGGAGCCAGAAACAATTTTAGGCTTGTATTTCTTTCCCTGCCTTCCAATGCCTGGTTACTTCATGGCTTCCTCAAATGCTCATTTTTCTTATAGTTCCATTCAGTGCCTGGCATTTCTCAGCTTTTTAAAACTAAGGTTTTCACACAATGAGAAGACAACCTACTGCATGGGAGAAGATATTCACCAATGATAGATCCGATAAGGGGTCAATATCCAAAATATATGAACACCAAAAAGGCAAACAATCCGATTTAAAAATGGACAGAGGGAAGGATCTGAATAGATTATTTCCCCAAAGAGGAAATACAGATGATGAATAGAAAATAGGAAAAGCTGTTCAATGTCACTAATTATCTCAGAGAAATGCAAATTAAAACTACCATGAGATATCACCTCTTATCTGTTAGAATGGCAATCATCAAAAAATTAAGAAATAAGTGTTGGTGAGGATGTGGAGAAAAGGGAACCCTTGTGAATGTTGGTGGAACCCAAATTGGTGCAGCTACTGTGGAAAACAGTATGCAGGGTCCTCAAAACATTAAAAATAGAACTACCATATGATCAAGCAATTCCACTCCTGGGTATTTATCCGAAGAGATCCAAAACACTAATTTGAAAAGATACATGCAACCATATGTTCACTGCAGCATTATTTACAACAGCCAAGATATGGAAGCAACCTAAGTGCCCATCAATGGATAAATGGACAATGAAGATGTGGTACATACAAGGGCTGGCTGGAAAACTCCAGCCATAAAAGCCTCCATTTTTCATTACATGGCTAGATACTTTGTGGACAGCCCTGGTATATACAATGAAATATTACTTGGCCATAAAGAAGAATGAAATCTTATTATTTGCAACAACATGATCTAGAGGGTACTATGCTGAGTGAAGTAAGTCAGAGAAAGATAAATACCATATTTTACTTATGTGGAATCTAGAAACCAAAATAAATGAACAAACAAAAACAGAAACTCACTCAGAGATACAGAGAACCAACTGATGGTTGCCAGGTGGGAGGAGCCTTGGGGGACTGGGTGGAAAAGGTGAAGAGCTTAAGAAGTACAAACTGGTAGTTAACAACATAGTCACGAGGATGTAAAGTTCAGCATAGGGAATATAGTCAATAATATTATAATAAATATGCACACTGTTAGGTGGGTACACTAAACTTCCCTGGGGGATGAGTTTAGTTATGTAAATGTCTAAATACTATGCTGTACACTTGAAATTAATACAATATTGAATGTCAATGCAACTGAAAAATCTTTTTAAGTAGTTACCATGAGGTTTATGAAAAGAAAATTTTCATGTATGTAGGGCCTCCTTTTCTTAAGCATACTTTTCATTTCTATTCTCTTTTGGGAATTTAAACCTCTACTTCTTGCCTTTTTATGTTTTAGTTGTACCAACTTTTTGCCATTTATTTTGACTTTTTGTTTCAAGTCGAGTAGCCTCCTTCAGTATTTCCTGGAGTGCTGGCCTTGAGTTGGCTAATTACCTCAGCTTCTGTATGTCTGAAAAGGTTTTTATTCCTCCTTCATATCTAAAGAATAACTTTGCTGGATAGATTATTCTTGACCAGTAGTTCCTCTCTTTAAATATTCTGAATATATGACTCCACTCTCCCCTGGCTTGAAGAGTTTCTGCTGAGAAGTCTACTGATAACCTGATGGGCTTTCCTTTAAAGGTTATTTCCCCCCCCCCCCACCCCCGGCTGCCTTGAGAATTCTTTGATTTTTGACCCCTTCAATATAATGTGCCTTGGAGAAGGTCTGGTGGGATTCAGGTAGCTAGGGGTCCTGTTTTCTTCTTGAATTGGGGTTTCAGTTCTTCTCATAGGGTTGGAAAGTTCTCATCTATTATTTGTTTAGGCTCTCATTAGAATTTTGTTGTTTCTTCTGGTATTCTTATTATCCTAATGTTGTTTTATTTCTAATGAAGTCAGAAAGTTCTTGCAAAGATTTTTTTTTTTTTTTTTTTTTTTTTTTTTTTTTTTTTTTTTTTTTTTTTTTTTTTTTTTTTTTTTTTTTTTTTTTTTTTTTTTTTTTTTTTTTTTTTTTTTTTTTTTTTTTTTTTTTTTTTTTTGGTTCTCAAATCTCTGTCTTTTTCCTTCTATTCAATTTCCATGTTTCTATCCTCAATGTCACTAATTCTTTCCTCCATCTGGTTGGCCCTGCTTCCTATGCTAGTTACTTCATGCTTTATTTCTTTTATTGCATTATCTCCTGAATTTCTATTTGATTCCTTTTTATAGTTTCAATTTCTTTGTTAACGTATTCCTTTTGTTCAGAGATTTCCTTTATGAGATCATTCATCTGGGTCTGAGTACTCAGCCAGCATTCCCTGAGCTCTCTGCGTATTTTTAGGAGTACACTCTTAAATTCTGTGTCACTTAGATCATATATTTCCAAAATCTGTAAGTTCCTTTTCTGGAGATTTTCCATTTTCTCTCTGACATGCTTTGTTCCCAAGGGAGTTCACTGTAGTTAATGTGTTTCTCTTCCTGGGCATAAGGGCTTTTTTCCCCTGGCAGATATCAAGAGGTCTTTCTTTCACTTCCCAGTTGGTGTTGCTACAATGTCTTACAGTATTTTCTCTTGGTTGTTAGATTTTCTCATTCTCAGAGCTTCCCTGGAGGGTAGGCTCCTCCTCTTTGACTCAGTTGTCTTGGTTACGATGTGCCTCTTCTCTGGGGAACTGTGGTGGGCGATGGTATTCTCTGCCTCATAGATCTGTGCAGAGGCTGCTGTGCCTTTGTTTTAGTTCCCTCCTGCTGAAAATTTTTTTGAATTTTTTTAAATTAAGATTTTCAGAACTGTTAGTGTATGTGTGTTTGTGCACATGAATATACATACATGCAGGCACACTTTTTAAAACATCCTTCTGTGTTATACTTTTAGTTTACAAGAGAATATGTTCATTAGCATTTTTTATAAACCTCTTTTAAACAGGCTGATAATGCACTGTCAGTTACTAATGCACAGGTTTATATAAGAGATAAGTTCCTAAAGATCCCTGTGTTTCAGCTTTTGACTAATGTTTTAAGGTGCTGGAATGTTACAGCAACATCTTATTTCTTTACAATCCCAGCTATAACTAACATGTGTCTCAAAAAACTATTCTGAAAACTGATTAGAGGATGCCAGGGGCTGGGGATCTGGGGAGGAGATTCATTACATGAGGGACAGAAGAGAACTTTTTTGGGTAAAGGAAATATTTAATATCTTAATCAAGGTGGTGGTTACATGATTATAAACATTTGCCAAAATCATATACCTAAATATGATTAATTTTACTGTATATAAATTATACCTCAATAAAATTGGTTTTGAAGAGATAAAAAAAAGTAACCTATCCTGACAGCCACACAAATAAAAGTCAGGCAACCCAGCCTTTATAAACAATGGCATCTTGCATAAAGAACTCTGTCAACAGAAATAAAACAGTATTACTCTAAACAAAAAATGGGCATAAGGAGAACTCTGTACCAAGAGAAATTAATTCACCCAATTCATACAGAGAATTTGGCACTCTGTTAAATATTTCAAATCATAAATAAATTCACTGTATACATTGGGAGTAAAGCCAAGAGCCCTTTTTTAACATCTTGAGTTCTGAAACTAGTCAGGTAGTACCATATTTTTCCATGTATAAGATTATACTTCTAAAATTGTTAGACTAAAAACTGAGGGTCATTTTATACACAGGAGTAAACGGTTGATATTGATTTCTTAATACTGAGTTAGAAAAGTAGGGGTCATCTTATACATGGAAAGATACAGTACTTTATATTCTCATCAGTATTTTATAAAAAAATACTGAGTCCAGCAAATATACTCTCCCTGAGAAATCTCATCTCTGAGAGAATAGTTACTAGTCTGGAATTAACACTGGCTAACAAGCTGCAAGTCAAAAGCCAAGAGTCAAAAATATATTTGATTTGGTTATTACAATAAAACTAGAGACATGCAGCTCTCCCCAGTTTAACACAGACAGTTAAAACAGTCTCATGTGAATTATTTAGCACCACTTCTCTCAGCCCTTTTCTCACACGTCAGATTGATTTATTTGTTATTGTAGAAACATTATTTCAATATTTATAAATAGTTTATGTAGGAGTTCCCTGGTGGTACAGTGGCTAAGGCTTCGGCGCTGTCGATGCTGCGGGCAGCCTAGGTTTGATTCCCAGCCGGGGAACTACCCACATAATAAATAGATAGATAGATAGATAGATAGATAGATAGTTTATGTAACTGATGGATAATCTCAAGGGATATAATATACTTGCAAAGCAGTGCAACTGAAATTTGAAAAAAATTTCAAATTAAGTCATTTGTCTATGATCATACATTCTGAGATTATTAACTAGTATATGCTGTAAAAGTAAAAAAGAAAAAAACGTAAGGAATTCTCAGACCTCTGTAACCAAAGTTTGTTTGGAATAAATATTAAGGCCAAAAAACGGCTATACCAGAGAAAAGTGAGTTTCAAATGTATAGTGAACAAATCAAATCCAACACACACATCAAGGGAGCAGAAAATCACAAGATAATTCCTGAAAAATAAGGTGACTGGGAAATCCAGTGTAACCATGCTTTTTCCTCCTGAAAGGGGGTTGAGGCTGAGAAAGATGATACCCTCAAAGACCAGGAGTTAAGAGTGAAAAGAAAACCCATGAAAACACATTCTACCTCATGGTTCTCCTACTCACAGCAAAGGTCATAGTCATGGCTTCTGTATGATAGAAACATGTCGGCTCCAAGAACCTTTCCAAAGAGCATTCACTCCATGTCCCCTTCTAGATGATCTTTCCCCACAATGACTGGGATTCTTTTCATGGAATATGGCTGATTATGTTCCTAAAGGTGTTCTCTGTGAGGGACTGTAAGGAAAAAGGATTGGAAGAGGAAAGGGAAGACTGGCCACTAATCTCCATCACTTCAGGGTGCCTGTGGCTGGGCAGTCAGGCTCTTGTGATAGAAACTGATATTTTTGTGTTTTGTTTTGATTTGGTTCTATGGTGTGAATTGTCTTAACAGGTACAAAATCTCTCCCAAGCTATTAAATAAGGGAGGCAAGGATTTTTATCAAATGGGACCTACTTTCATAATCACATGTTGGATATGAACATGTCTCAAACTCATACAGAACATTAAACATGTGGTATAACCTTTATGGGTGGCAATTTGGCAATAAAATGCCTGACATAGAATAAAAATCCCAACACATATTTAATAAATTAATGGATCATTCAAATGGGCTTTCTTCTTGACCTAGTAATTCTATTTCTAGAATATATCTTAACAGACTATCGGATCAGTTCAGAAAGATGTAAAGCAATCAAATGGAAGCAGCTAAATCTAAAAGGATTAGTGTGGCATTACAATAGACTGATAATAATAAAATATTAGGCCATCACTAAAAATCAGAACAATCTTTGTGATAACTATAAAAAACTCATGTTTTTAGAAAAAACAAAGAAAACCTGATCCTATTTTATATATATATTTTTAGGTCCCATCATTCTTTATCTGAAATGCTTGGGGTCAGATTGTTTTCGGAATTCATAATTCTCCAGAGTTTAAAAGATAATACGATATATTTACCATCTATTTTCCAAATCCCCAGTGCTATCTCCAGTGTCAACCCCCAACTGTACAAAGAAATATATAAAATGTTCACACTAATTGGAATAATAAAGACAAAAACTAGCCCTACATCAATTCAGGTCAAGTTTTCCCATCAAGTGAGTTTGCATCAAACTTAGGAAAATATCTAATTGTCAATGCTTTCTGAATTTTGAAATGGCAGGTTAAAAGGCTGGGGTGGGGGGGGGAGATTTGTAAAACTACATACCAAAATGTTAGTTATTATGAGATCAAACAGTATCTAAATCTTGTCATATTGCAAAATTTGTCACTCTACTAGGTCGCCCAAATTTTAATGAATTGCAACTTGTTATGAAACCACTAACTTAAAGGTTATTGTAAGAAAACAACCCACAAATTGTGTCTCTGCATCCTAGTTGCTTTTAAGGGATCTCACTGCTATCCCTTTTTATTAAGACCCACCCGAAGAGAATGCCTATTTGACCTTTATACCAAAACAACTGGGACTCTCATAATCAACAGTCTGTCTGTATGTCATAACCAGTGAATTGGTATTTCACAAGGTTTTGTGTCAGATGCTGGAGAACTGAGGTGTGTACTTAGCATACATTATTGCTAAGTTATCAAAATGTATTTTTAGCCTTATTCCTGGATTCGCTTTTTCCCTCATTCTCAGTTTTCTCTTTCTGCCTCATTTTAAACTCGTAATATTTCCTCATGCCTGAAGTATCTCTTTTGTAAATCAGACAGGACATAAATAATATAGTTTTATGCTTTTTACAGCTTAGTTATTTTTCTGCATTTTTCTTATTAGTACCTAACATATAATTTATTCATTTCTGAATTTGTTGTGTTTCTCCATCCCGTCACACTAGATAGAATGCAAGGCCCAGGTAGACAATGACTTTGTTCACTGCTGTAGCCTTAGTATCTAGAATACTGTTTGTGTACACATTAATACAACAGTCATGAAAACAGACCAATTATATTTCATGCCATATTGTTACACAACACAACTTTTCTTAAGTGAACACTCATCTCCAATCTATATGATCTTTCACATTTTTATCTGTCTGCAAAAGGTCAAAGGTACTCATAGAAAGATTCCAATATTTAGGAATTTTCCACAAACCTACATGAATGATTGACTGGTTCAAATCCTGGACTTTATTCCCTATGGAAATACTCTGAAATACAGAAGTGATACCATGCATGAAGACAATGATCAAATTTATTTATCAGAAAATAATCTGTAAATTGCCAAAAAAGTCAATGTAAGGGAAGGTTTAAACAAATAACAGTACATCCACATCATGTTATTCATACAACCATTAATTATTATTTATGAAGTTTTTAATAACATGGAAAAAAACTGATGACCCATTAAAAATAAAATCAGAGGATAAAAATACATATACTAAATAAACCAACATACTCTATAAATATTAATGATCTGCCTCAGAGATATGCAACTGACATTTTTTATTTCTTTATTTTTCTTGTGTGTTTTCCAAATTTTGTATAATCAACACACACTGTTTTACAATAAAAAAGAACTGTGTGATTCTGAAGTGACAAAACTCTACATATAATTGTCATTAAATTCCTGGAAAAATTCTGTTAACTTACTATAGGAAAATAAGCACCTTATTTACAACATAAAATTACAAAGCACTGAAAAGTAAAAGACATACTGTACCTTCACTGCTACATGAAGTTTTGCTGTTTTCTTGGATGGTCCTGAGGCTTCGTATGTTGTACCATCCACATCTACAGACATTGTGAAGACTGGGGCATGGACAGGGCCAGACTGAGATAAGAGCTTATACTGAAGCCCAGGCCTGATCTGATTTAGCCTCATTAGCGCATTCATAAGGTCTATTGCTTTACTATCCAGAACTGTTAAGAAAGAAGAATGAGATCAGAAATTAAACAATTTTGCTTTAATCTATGCATTTGTAGATTCCTAGTAACCACTATAAATTCACCAGATTTTTAAAAAGAATTTCAAAACACATATACAAATTAACCTCACTTTCTAAGTAATTTTAAAATGACTTCTTAAATTATTAGGCTAACGTCATTGAAAAAGTAATATGCATTAATATATCCATACATTATTTTAGTTTGTCAATATTAATGTATCTTAAGCAATGAAGCTTGAAAACAAAAGAAGTTATTCAATTTCTCTGTTAAGACCTATTCGGAAAACTCCAATTCAAATCAAATTCTTCACTTTATAATTTTTATTTTCCTGAGACTATAAATCCTGTCATGTTCACACTTTTAAGAGTCAAGAGTTTATATACTTTTCCTTAAGTTTCTTTTCATCTTCTTATTGGGATCTTTATCATCCCCTAATCCATCTTCAAACGGCCTCTTCAAAGCTGAAGACCCAGCACCTAAGGAATTACAAGAGGTTCATTATCAGTCAGAACAATGATTCTCCTTACTGTACCAAATGTGCATATCTAATAAGTTCAGGAAGGGAAAACTTTGGAATCACAAGGACCATAGGATTCTTTCAATGATGAACTAAATTGCCATATTTAGAATCTTGTAATACTATAGCAAAAAAATTTTAAGTGAATCTTTGAGACAATTTAATACTATCCCTTTTCACAAATATTTATTTTCCCATTTATTCATACAAGTATCTAGATGCATACATTCACATCTGTATATGCATGAAAAGAAAAAAGTCTGGGAAGATATATATCAAAATGTTAAAGGCAGTTATCTCTGGTAGTAGGATTTATTTTTACTTATGTCTTTTCAAATATTTCTATAACATTTATTACTTGCAAAAAATTTTGAAGTCCACAGGTTAAATATCATACTTCTGGAAATCTGATTATTTCTCACACTACAAAATATCTTCTGTTTGCCTATTCAAATAGTAGTTAAGATTTTATTTACAATTCTTCTTCCCCGTGAAGTTTTCTTCAGCTTTTCTCTCATCTCAACTTTCTAAAAAAGTTTCTATGGCATCAAAAATATAAAGTGTCATATATTATGTTGTGTCACTGCCTAATTCATATGTAGAGATCTTGTGTTTCCTTAGTGTTCTATGAAGGTCAAAGATATCCTGTCCTTATATCTTAAAACCAACAGAAGATGCAGAAATAAGCTAATAGGTATGAAACAAAACATAAATGAACTGATATTACTCAATTTCCTGAGTAGAGCAGCAAGTTAATAACGCTGCCAAGCATAAGGCACGAGCTCTGCTGTCCAAGTTAAAAACAATCAGAGAAAAGTGCACCAACCAGTACACATATTTTAAAGAACTCTCTGTCTTCAATTTAGGTTGTTGGGTTTTTCCCTAAGGAAAGTTATGCTCATGAGATTCATGCCACAAGATTTCCACATACTTTTAATGTAACCTTGTAATACTGAGATTAACAGCATATTCTCTGACCATAAAGATTTATTGTCCCTTGGGGTTAAACACTGACTTCAGCATTTGCTTGAGTCAATACTTACCATTCAGATCAATTAATCTTAATGTTCTCTTCAACAGAAGTCACTACCTGCTTATACCTGCTTAGTATTATATTTCATGTACATTACATAAACTGTGAGTGTGCCAGTCTCCCAGAATGCAGTCTTTAGGAGATAAAAGTTAAAAAGGAACCAAGTCTACTCAACCATTTAACTACTCCTTTGGCTTCCCTGGGCCACACTGGAAGAAGAATTGTCTTGGCCCACACATAAAACATACTAACGATAGCTGATGAGCTTTAAAAAAAAAAAAAAAAAAAAAAAGGTCATAATGTTTTAAGAAAGTTTACAAATTTGTGTTGGGACACATTCAAAGCCATCCTGGGCAGCATGCCGTCTACAGGCCTGAATTAAAAGTTGCTCCCAGATTGCACAGAAATCACAAACTGACTTAAATGCACAGATCTATTCTCTAAATCCTCCAACTACATAAACAGAGTTCCATGGATTAAGCTTCACTCTACCATTCCAGCCACTGGAAAAGGGCTGTGAAATCTGGACCTAATCTTAACAGTAATGGGGTGGGCAGGATGCTTTATAAAAAGCAAGTCATTTTCAACCTCTACAATATCTAGAAGAAAGAAGTGATCATTTGAGAGGCAACAATTTTTAAAAATAATATGTGAGTGCTTACCATAAGCTCAGCAATGTTCTTAATCCTTTACATGTATTAACTTATTTAATCATCACAAGCACTCTATGAAGCCTATACTTTTTATCATCCTCATTATAATTTCATTCAGCAACAATTATTGAGCATTTTCTATGTGCAGGACAATTTTAGGTGCTGGGCATGTAACAGAACAAAACAGTGTCTCAAAGAGCTTATGCAGGTGGTAGAAACAAATTACAACCTGTCCTATGGTTTTGAGCAGAATGAAGAGAAAGTAAGAGGCTTAAGGGGAAGAGGTATCGCTATTTAATCTTTGGTGCTCAGAAAGGTCAAAATGGTATTGCTGATGAGATGACATTTTGATGAAGACCTAAAGAAAGTCAAAGAGTGAGCTACTCTGCTATTTGGGGAACAAAGAGCCCCAGGCAAAGAAAACAGCAAGTGCAAAAGTCACAAGCAGTAGGAACATGCTAAGAAACAGTGTAAGGGCTGAGCAGCTGGAGAAGATGAGAAGTAATAGTTCTCTACCCCAGCTGCCACTAATGCACCAGATGAACTTACACAAAATATCAAAAGTTCCACCTCCAGCATGAGAAAGTAAGTAAATTGAATTAAGCCTTCCTGATACCAGCAATTAGAAAAGTTGGACAAACTACAGAAAAGTATCTGTTCCTGGACAATAAAGACTATGGAGTCAAGATCTGGGAGACGAAGGAAACCTGTACTGGGAGCCACAATTCCCCGAGGGGCATCTTCCAAATTCAGAAGGAATCACTTAGCACTGAACAGAGTACTTTTTAAAAATCAGACACCCAAGTCTGAGGGGCCAAAAACTGAAGTTTGAGGAGCACCAAGAAGGGAAGGCCCAGTGAATCCCCAGCACTATGGGTTAGGCCTGATACTAGAAGTAAATACATCATCAGGCTCTCACATGGACTGCAGCCCAGCTTCAAGTCATCATAATCCCTGATTGCATGAAAATGACCCAGGACTGCCAGTTCCACTGATCATCTCCCAGAAACAAATACAAATCCACCCTGGAGGAAGATATCATTACTCTAGGCTTTAAATTCTCAACAATTTTTCATTTTAAGTCTCCAGCACTCATAATATAACCAGGTATACTACATGAGAAGACATTATGATAAAAAAATCAAGAGAAGGAGCAGACAACAACAACAGACCCAAAAGAGACCCAGATGATGGAGCTTTCAAAAACAAACTTTATTGAAAGGAATTATTAGAATGCTAAAAAAAATACTAAAAAATAAAAACAAAAAGTATTTCTGGCAGAAAATCTGGAAGTATAAAAGGAGCCAAAATTCTAGAAATGAAAAAAAGACATTATTAAAAACTGGCAGACCTGCAAGGGGAAATAAGACAATCCGCAATAGAGGGAAACTGACATATGTCTTTCAGTAATTAAAGAAGTAAACCAAAAAGTATAGTAAACATGTATAACAGCCGAACAACACAAAGAACAAATGTGACCTGACATGTAAAGAACATTCTGACCATCAAGTGCAAAATAGACATACTTTTTCAGACACGAATCATGTACAAAAACTGTCCAAGTGCTGGGCCATAAAATAAGTTTCAAGAAATATCAAAGGACAAAAATCATACAAAGCATGTTCTCAGATCCCAGTAGAATAAGTGGAAACTCAAAAATAAAGACATAAGTAGAAAATCTTCATCTGTCTGGAAATTAAGCAATGACAACATCTAAACGGCTCATGTGTCAAAGAACCGATAATAAGAGAAAATAAAAATGTTTAACTGATAATGAAAATACTAATGTCAAAAGAGTGTAATACACATAAATCTGGGCTTACAGGAAAACTTACACTCTTAATAGTATAAACAATAATAGGCTATAAAAATCAGTAACGTATTCATCTATCTCCAAAAGTTAAAATCGCAAATTAAACCTAAAGGAGGCAATATAGAGGAAAAACAAAGGCTAAAAGCAGAAATCACTGGAAGAGAATATAAGCACATACCAGAAAAAGGATGATCAACAAAGCCAAAAGTTGATTTTTTTTAAAAAGACTAATAAAACTGATAAACCTCTAGTGAGAATGATCAGGAAAAAAAGGAGACACAAAGTATAAAAGAGGACATCACTACAGATACTGCAGACAATATAAAGATAAGAGGTTCTATAAGATTATATAAGATTATAAGACTGTTGTTAGGTAAAATGGATAAATTCCTAGAAGAAAAATCACATTTTACCAAAATTCTCTTTAGAGGATTAAAGTCTTATGCCTATTAAGTAATCAGATCCATAAGTTAAAACTTTCCCACAAAGAAAACCACATGCCCAAATGGCCTCACTGATAAATTCTTCCAAACATTTAAGGAAGAAATAACATCAATCTTACACAGACTCTTTCAAGGAACAAAAAGAGAAGGGACACTTTCCCACTCACTTTATGAGGCCAGCATAACCTCTGAGGCAAAACTTGACAAAACATTACAACAAAGAAAAATTGCTGGCCAATCTAACACACAAACATCTATGTTTCCGTAAACTGCTCACAAAACCTACTCAAGATTAATCATACCCGCTTTATTTGTGATAGCCCAAAACTAGAAACAAAATGTCCTACAACAGATGCATAGTTATATAAACTGTGACTCATCCATGCCATGGAATATTACTCAGCAATAAAAAGGATGGGCCACAAGGGCATTATGCTAGGGGGTGAGGAGGAAGATCTCAAAAGATCATATATTATACAAGAGCTATCCAGAAAACACCCAGCCATAAATGCCTCTATTTTTCATATTATATGTCTGGATACTTTCTGAACAGACCTTGTATAACTCCTTGAAATGATAAAAGTATAGAGATAGAGAAAAATTAGTGGTTTCCAGGGTTTAGGGATGGTTACAGAGGAGGAATCAGTATGACTATGAAGGGGCAGCACAGGAAGATATTTGTGGTGATGGAATAGTTCTGTATCTTGACTGCAATGGCGAAGTCTAGGGGGAATTTAGTTTTGTCTTTCAAATGTCAGATATTACACACGGTTTTTGCTGATTGAGAATGATATTCTAGAAAGGGAGGAACTGATGCTGGTGAGAAAAAAGAAAGTTCCTGGAATAACGTCTATTTGTAGGCAAAAGGGGATGTGATATATTGGACAACTGGAAAGGCTGAACTTAAGAGCCTCGTTTATACATAGTCAAGGGAGGGAAAGCAAAGTACATTAATACTTTGAGCAAACAAGGTGATGAGAGTGAGGGATGGGAAGAGGAAGTATGAAATGAGAGAAGATATGCAACAGTTATCAAGGAAAACTGGAGCACTCTAGAACTTACAGGAGAATTGCCAGACAACACAAATTGTCTATTTAAGGTTAATGTCCAAGACTTAAAGGGAAAACAACAGTAACGATGACTGTATTTTTCCTTCTCTAAAGATGTCCAACAACCTGATACAGGAACAGTGTTGTATTTCAACCAGAGTTAGAAGGCATATGCTAGGGAGTGCTTATAATGATGGATCACGAAATATTAGCACAGAAGGGACAAAAGCAGAAACATGAGGAAGGTGAAGGACTATCAAAAGTTAATGGAATCAAGGGTGAAGTTCAAGAACTGGAGTAGGGGTACTAGACGGAACGATGACGAGAGGTGACTGGAAAGTGGGATTCTTGAAAAATGAGATTATAGAGAAACTACAGGTACAGTTATTGAAGACAAGGTCCAGGGTACGTCCACAGAATGCGTAACTGAGGCAAGGAAGAAGACAAAATATTTATGGAAGAGGAAGTCAAGGAATGAGTAAGTCAGAGTTATGAAAAAAATTACCTGAATGCACAATGAAATCATCAAGAAGCACAAGAATAAAGTTTAAATGGGCATGGCAGGAAGCGAGGCACTAAAAACAGGAAAGTATGAGGAAGAATGCAGTAGGGGCTGGAGGCAATGGCCTTGGTGCCCTCATTTGGTAGCCAAGGCACAGGATAGCTAAGTGACTTGCCCAGGTCCTGCGGCTAATAACTGAATGGGACACCAACAGTCTCATTCTACCTTAAGCTATAAAGTGACAGACCAGCAGTTGGCAAATTGTTGAAAAAGGCCTTTAAAGTTAAAGAAGAAAAATCTAAGTCACATAATAGATATATTTTTACTACCTACTGAAAGAAAAAAATACAAAATCAACAGTGCTACTATGAATTCAATGATTGAAACAAATTTTTCATTCCTAATCTTAAAAATCTCTATAGGGAGTTCCCTGATGGTGTAGTGGCTTAAGGCTTCGGCGTTGGCGCTGTCAACACTGCGGCCTGGGTTCGATTCCCAGTCAGGGAGCTGCCCACATGCCAAACAGCAAAAAAAACAAAACCAAAACAAACAAACAAACAAAAACCTCTATATATTTCAATTCTTTATTCCATCACTCATTCCACAGACAGTGCTTAATATCAAATGGCTATGTGAATCCCTTTCAAAATTCTTTACCACTGTATGAGCACCCTCTTGAAGAAAATGGCTTTCATTCCACAAATATTTCTTGAGCACTGGTTTGTAATAACAATATGGCAGGAACTTAAGCTCAGGCCCTCTTTACACTCTTAAAAAATTACTGAACATCCAAAGAGCTTTGTTTTGTGGGTAATATCAATACTGAGCATTATTAGAAATTAAAACAAAAAATTTTAATATAAGAATATACAAAATGAACATTCCATTGGCCATCAGAGTGATGATGCCATCACATGCCATGTATCCTCTGGAAATCAGTACACTCATGAAAGAAGGAACAGAAAAGTAAAAAAAGAAAAAAAAAAAGCCTTAGTATTATGAAACAGTTTTGATCTTGTGAACTCCCTGACAAGACTTTAGACCCAATAAAATTCCGTTGTCTAAATAAACAGATTGGGCCAGTATGCGATTTCTGTCACACAAAAATCAGTGGAATAGTATCAATTATTATTGGGTCCCAGGTGAAGAATAACTTGTTAAATATCCCACCTTGTAGTATAATAGGAGATGGGGGAATGGAGAAGTGGCATAAGGAGAATAAGTGGATTCACATTTGAGTCTGCTGTATTCTAGGTACTAAGCTGGGCATTTTAATCTGACAACAGCCAATACAGTGGGTGTCACATCCCTAGGAGGGAGATAAACTAATTGCTCAAGGCTTAAAGTCAGTAAATAGTGGGGCTATGACTGGAACCCAGGTCACACTGAACCCAAAGCCTATGCTCATTCTGCTGAAACTCTGAGTTCAGACAGTACAAATGGAAAACAATTCTGAATTTTCTAATATACTTTTCTCCTCCTCTTCATTTTTTTTTCTCTTTCTCGGTTATGTAACAAATCAAGCAGAGTGATAATGTCTCTGCCTAGCTTATGGCTTAGTATGGCCCCTACATCTATGCACTCATGGATTCTAGCCAACAAAGCCAAATGAGTTCATCACTAATAAGAATAAATAATAGCAAGCTGATGTCACTGACGGAACAAGAGAGAAGCAAGTCAGGAAGAAGAGCAATAAACTTCCTTATACATGACTTGGATTAACAATTTTTAAAACACTGGGGTGACACTGACAGACAATATAATATTAGGTTCCGGTTACAAGATCATGATTCAATATTTGTATATGTTGTGAAATGATCACCACAATAAGTTTAGTTAACATCATTAGTAAGTTAATAGTTAATAAGTTAACAAAGTTCCCCCAGCTCTAACATAAGATGTATTCCATGACCATCTCCACTGCCCATACCCAATCCCAATTTAAAAAAAAAAAAAAAAGAATTTTCACACTCACCTTCTTTATCAGTAACTGACCAGGAGTATTTCTGAAAAGGTTTACTAGATGGAAGGGGGTCCATCTCCAGCACTTTATAAATCTGGCCAAAGGCTGACAGTCTGAGTGCATGCTGAAGAACAAAAGATTGTATTTATTCAAATTCCAACAGCCATTTATTCATAACACCCTTAGAACATCTAGCTAAAAAGACATTCATTAAATGCTAATGTTATGATGGTGAAAGTCCCTAACAAAGGGCAAGAAAAAAAACATTTAAATAGAGCAACTCAGAAAATAAAGTGATGATATCCCTCTAACAGACCACAGTGACATGCCCCAATCCTCTACCTGTGCACTGTGAGTAATATCCTCCTTTTGCTGGATGGTCATATAGCTCAAAGCATCTGTTGGGTCTCGTTCACAAGGATCATGAAGACCAGGACCCCCTTTGGCAAAGGCAAAAGAAAAGCACAAGTACCATTTAGAACTGACTTTAGAATTCAATAAACTAACACAAAAAAGAGAGAGAGGAGAGAGAGAGAAAGAAGAGAGGAAAATTGAGAAACTCTGCTCAATTAAACTGAGTGAAAAGGACTCTCATTTTCAGTATGTTAGCACTTACATGTCACCATTTTACTGGAAGTCACTTGTATATCTACAGTCAAAATTGGGTCTTAATCTAAGAATTTAGCAACAGCATGACAAATCATCCCAAATCTTTAATGGGATTACAAATGGAAAATAAGACCAAATTTAATTTTTCCAAATTAAATACCAGACTGCAAACAGAATGAACATCATACATTTTAACCAAACATCTGCATTTTCAAATTTAGAGCTCTAGGTAAAGCAAATTCATAGCAGACACAATATCTTATTAGTATCTTTTATGTTAGTATATATAAAACGCAAATGACACTTATTGAAAGAGAAAGTTTTATAGCACTTTTTCAACATCCAAACATCCTAGTTGCTAAAATTCCAAGCAAAACTCCTACACATCATTTTCCTGTGCAGAGGACAAATTTAACACATAATTATGAAAATAAACCAAAATGAAATTTTTCTAATTCTTCTGCCTCCAGAGTTTGAAACCCTTACCAGGAAGTAGTATTCCAGATGCCAAACACTCCATTACTCGTCTCAAGGCCTCCCCAGCGCCCAAAGGTCTATTACAAGTACCTATAGACTTTTCACATATAAGCTCTAGTGGCTAGAAGATATTAAATTACAAATTAGTACATGCATCAGTGTTAAAAGGATTCCAGTTAAATGTGAGCTGACATTCCTATCTACAATGAAGGCCAAAACGGTGAAAGTCAATTTAACATTTAGGGCCCAATTAACTTTTCCCCTTTTATTATCAACTTTTACCCCAGCTAGAGTTTTTAAATCAACCATTTTGGGGATAATATATTCAAAAGACATTTTGTTACAAAAACTTCATTTTCAGTTAACCTGATCATCTAATTGATTTAATAAAAATTTAACAAGCCTTTATTTAAGTTAGTAACAGCTAATAACTTATCAATGTTCAAACCTAGCCCACCTATCTCCCACTTAATCTAGAAAGCACTCAAACCACAATAGACTTCATTTCAGACAGCCTGCCCAAGTACCACAATTAGAATAAATGAAAACCCAAATCTTCATTTTTAATAAACTAAAAAGTGATGATAATGTATTAAAGTAATAATTGCTAGATTAATTTAAAAGGACTCTTTACAGCTTTTTTGTTTTATAATGTTCTTAATTTGGTCTTGATTGGGTCAGGAATAACAACTTCCAAATTAAGCTTTGCAATATACATTATAAATTATGTCCATAATCAGGTTGTATACTATTCGCCTGACTGTAATTACTAACATAAATTTATTTTTAAGTGTCTACACACAGAGAGAAAGAAAAAGACAGTACAGGAGTCTTATACTGGCATATCTGGTAATTTTTATTTTAAATGGAAGTAGCCCCCAAAGAGAAATGTGCCAGTTAAGAAGGCTTTCATGGATAGTAGGTGAACAATGCAGAGTAAAGTGCAGGAAGACATTTACTTCTAACAGGTAGAACCTTTTTGTCAGAAAAATATATCTCAGGATTTGTACCATGAACATAAGGTAAAAGCAACAAGTTATATGCATAAAAAAGAATTTATATAAAAGATGCATAGCTTTTTTCAGAACAAAAATAGGTAATGCACACCTTAGCTAACTTAGAATATAGCCATTTCACAGAAAAATGTAATTTCTATAAAATTTCCTTTGACTATAGCTTCAGAATTTGCTTTTAACTGTAATTTAAGTACTTACCCATCCTTTTAATGGTGCCCATGTAGGGACTCTGTTGCACAAATCCCGCAGAATGCGAAGGACAATTACACATGATTTTAATCCATTTGCCCTTGCCTAAAACAAACAAAATGATTCCAATATCTCTGTTGAAATCCATTCTTCATTTAAGGCACAATGGTCATGGATACACTTTTTAAAGTGAATACTAATTAGCCAGTCATTCATCAGTTGTCAAACAAACTAAAAAATCAAGTTATTAAAAATAGTGAAGGCAGGTTTTAAAGTAAATGAAGTATTATAATTAAAACTGCTTTTAAAGCCTCATGGCAACCCCATTCTGGACAATTATCTTAATATTTAACTTTTCTCACCCATGAATTTTATAAGCCATCATTCAAAATTCAGAGTACTAAGCCAAAAAGGATTATATATGATAATTAAATATTCATTATTATAGAAGCTATACTAGGCACTTTCCCTAAATTAACTCATTTATTCCTCCAATGACCCTATAAGGTAAACAGGACCCCCATTTTATACATTACACAGAAACAATTAGGTGGCAGGTATTCCAAATGAAACCTGCACAAGGTTACAGTAACAGTAAGATAATAACAAAGAGCCAACCTGAAACCATTTGGCATGTCGAAGAGATGCCAAGGCGTTTAGGCATTTCTGCCTGTCCAGTAAGTCCGGAGGGTCTTTCATCGCAACCTTTTCTAATGGGAAAATGAGAGAGAGAGAGAGAGAGAGATACAATTTGACCAAGGAATTCTTGTCAAATTACCAAACAATAAACATTAAAAGAAGAGCAGCATCTACGTGAACTAATTAGACTCCCAAGAAGGTTTCCCCACAATGAGAACTCTTCATCTTGGAGCTCTTTCGTATTTCTTTTCCAAACCAAAATTATTAAAACCACAAATATGAAATACATTGAAATACATTTCAAGTTTTATATACCTTTTTTTAAAAAGGCAGCAAAGACTACTACCTAATTATAACTATTTGAATTGCCTTAACATTTTAAAGTTAGATTAAATGGCCCCAAGCAGCAAAATTAAGAATTCAGACATGTGATTAATGAAAAATATTCATATTTGAGAAGTCACATGATACTATATACAATTTTAGAGAGCCAAATGTATTTCCTCTAAGATACTAAAAAGTGGGTTTTTAAACTTTTTGAAGACTTGGTGCATTATATAAATGCATACACATACACAAAAGTTTCCTAGGGAGCAATTCTTCATCTAATCCAATTAAGTCAGATTCACCATTATCTTTTAAGAACTCTTAGATGCAGGCCGAGTCCACCAACCTTTCTTCCAAGTATAATCATGATACTCAGACTTGATAATATGTTTGTGTGAGCTAATTGTTACAATGTAAATATTTTTAAATGAGACAAGATAAGTGATACTTTTTTGTTTCCTCAGTTACTATAAAATTCTATTGTAGCAAATTTACTGTATATTCTAATTGATAGACTTCCATTAACTAAAACTTAAGGCATAATGCCTAACTATAAACAAATCTATTAGAGAAAAAATTGGGGCTTTCTTTATTGGCTGTGACATTCTAAAGGCTGAAGTGCTACACACTTATTTTCTGACCAGGTGAGCTCTACACCAGGTATTTACATTGTTTCACATTAACCTCTGCCGACAAATTCACAACACAAGGTCTCATTTCACTACCCCCTTTTACTCATAAAATGAGAAGCCTCAAAACGAACAATTAATGGGAATTTAACAATGAACAAATAGACTATGGGTATTCACTTCATAAGTGAGCTAGTTCCTGGACTTACTCAATTTTTGTCTTTATAATGACACAAAACATACAACTAACTCATTTTAATGTTTTTATGTCAAAATATTTAACTGTAGTCAATACAAGCATCTGTGTAAAGCTCATATACCAGATAAAACACACTACTATAAATGAATGATTAGGATCTCTTAAAAGTTAAATACAACAAAAGTTGACTGCTAAGTAATGTAACCCCAAGCAAAGATGTGGACTAGACTGGACTTATTTTTTCTTTAAGTTAAAAGTAAAGCATGCTCAGTTTTATTCTATCATCTTACCCATTAGAAGTGTTGGGAAGAATGGGACAATGAAAGAGGAGTGAGATAGAGGAAGTTTGGATAGGAAAAAAACAAGGCAAAACAAAACTCTTTTTGAACTTTCTGGAACTTTCATCATCCCATGGTCAGAGCATGGATATAACACCTTACGCTCCTCACAACACAGAATTTTTTAAAGGAGGACAATAGCAAAAATATTTAGATAAATTCTTTCATCCCCAAAGTCAGATTATAACCACAAACTCCTATCATGAAAACAACAGAGGCATCAGCTTGCTACAGTCAACATTTGGAGGCAATAGCTTCTACTGAAAGGAGACAGAGGGTCAGGCAGTGAACAGAAGGCTTCCACCAGTTTCCCTTTTACATCACCATCAGAATGGCCATCTTTCTTCATGCTCTGACAGTCAAAAAGTCAAAAGATCCAAAACATTTCAATATTCATGAGGTAGGACTCAGCAGAAGAGATGTAATGATTCATCTCATTTTATCTTCTTCAAAATTTCTTATTTTAAAACCATGTAAATTCAGGCACTAACGTAGTACTTGTAAGCCTTGCTTCCCTATGTCCTTTATATATTAATAATATAGCTTCATATATTTTCCTTCATTAAGAAAAATAAATTACTTAAAGTGGCAATCACAGAATTGTTGCTGGAAAAACAGTGGTATTTCTCATAGCCAAATTTTAAGTTTAACATTTCTGTATGAACTTCAAGGTATGTGTTTCAATTTTGTGGGGTGGCAAAGCTTTTCTCATAAAACAGCATCTTGGAGTCTTTAAATTAGAAACAATGGACTTGTGAGCCATTTCATTTTTTTTCTACAGTAACCAGTAAAACAGATTAAGAAATAGCATGGGGAATAGGCTTGGAGAGTGACAAAAATGCCAAAAGCAATGAAAATCAGCTTTTAAAAATGTATTGCTCGGTAACCTGGCATCAGGGCATGAAGGTACATAAAACATTCTAAACAGTGGAAACACTGGAAAAGAAGTTTATTATGCCTAACTTTGTTTATTAGGTTAGAGGTTAGATCAGTGACCAAAACACAGCACACTATAGGAAATGTTGGTCAGTTTCTCTCAATCCCTTACATGCAAGCTAACTCTCTGTCTGTCAATAAACCAGCAGCCTGGATGTGGGGAGAAGAAAAGCCAGAGCATGACTGTGTTAAATGGGAGTTACATGTCTGGAACCTGGGCTCTTCAAAGTAAATAACTGAGCTGGCTTTCATGAAGGCCTCTCCTTGAGGATCCAATGAAGCTAAGCTACTGAGTTCATGCTGGCAGAATTCTCTAGTTAGCCTAGAGATATCCTGGCAGCCCCTTCTCTCAATTCCTTGAGGCTTCATGGAGAGCAGACATTATACTTCAAGACACTTTCCATGCAAAATGAAGCTCTAGGGTAGAGCACTATTCTCATTTTCGGCAGAAGTGTCACTTGGTATGACTCTTTTGCAATGCCTCAGTGGACAGTCGGCCAGGGGAAAGGTAATGGCTAACGGCCTGTACTGGATGGTGTGGTCTACGAAGGAAAATATAGTCTGCAACACTGTTACAATCCCAGTTGTGATCTCTGCACTGTGAGACTCTAATGCCTTCACTCCTACCAGTGAACTTGTATCAAGACACATCACAAGTCTGCACTGACACCCATCGTGAAAAGGAACTCTTGTGCAACTTCTCTGTGAACCCATGAAAACTCTCCCCCTATTCTGAGGAGACAGTGTTGTCTTAGCCAAAGCCACAAGTCTCTGTAGTTTCCCTAGCTATCTGGTTTCAAATTGCGTTGTAAATACAGCAGACACTCCATTAACCAGAACTCAAGCAACACGCACTCTCAAGCAATTGGCAAGAAACACAAAAAAATACTACTATATTTATCCAGCATGGATGCCAGTTAACTGAGAGTCTACTGTATAATAAACAGCTGGTTTACCATTCTCATAGCAAATACACTCTGGTTTAGAATCACAAGCACCAAAAGAAGCCGAGAGCATATGATGCTCAGAATAACTCAATCAGCAGAGGCACTCATACCCTCATCCTGGACAGTAATGGGAGAGTGGACAGCATGCTGGACTTAGTGCAGTGGGTAAATGTGGTACTTTCCTCATTTATAAAACAGAACTATTATCTACCTCATAGGCTGTGGTGAGGCTTAAAAAAAAAAATCACATGAGAAACGACAGTAAGGTAAATAAAACAGTAAGATATAAAATACTGTAACAGTGCTTGAATTCTGAAATGCCCACTGTTAATGCTTATTACACACTGAACAGTCCTATTTAATCGAATAATTCACTGGCCATGAACATTCATTTAACAGATTTTTTTTTTTAATTGCCTACTAGGTATGATTCTAGGTGCTAGAGGGAAAGGATACCTGCCCTCAGTGACTCACAAGCTCTAAGAAACCAGCCCGTTATTAGCACTACGGCAAATGCAGAATACTGGTCCCAATACCGCCCTTCAGTGGGTAGATTGGGTTCTTCACACCTGGCATGAACACATTATCCTCACTGTGAACTCAAGGCAGTCTTCATAGGTGAGTTGGCATGGAAATCTTCATAAGCTGAGTTACTACCACCATTTACTTAGCAACGGCTTTGTGCTGGATACTATACAAGGCACGTTACATAAACCCTCTCATTTAACCTCAAACAATTTTCTAAAGTTATTATCCACATTTTAAGATAAAGAAACCTATCCAAGGTCACACAGCAACAGTAACTAATGGAATTAGGAATTGAACACCTGAGTGGCAGGCACCAAGGTCTGTGGTTGTTCTTCTGTGCCTTTTCCACAGGAAGCATGTAGTAATTTGGAAGGGTTATTCTACAGGGCCTTCAGGTAAAGGGTTAAAATATGGAAAGACAACTGACAGCACCAGAAGAATCTCACCTATGAAACAGTAAACAATACCAAAGAGTCTCATTACTATGGCCAATGAAAATGTAAGCAGTGATCTGAAATGAGCACTTAGACACACTTCTGCAGACAACCCTGAGGAGATACTGTGATGCTCCCACCTGCTCTAGTCTTCCAGTTCTCTCTGCTCTCACACTTTTTTCTTTTATAGATTTTATCCAAATATGTGGCAAGTAAACAGGGAAGAGATGTATACATATGTTGTGAATAGTGTCTCTGTTTTATGGGAAGGGGAAAAGTTGAGTTTCTATAGAAAAATATCTCCTTAGAAAAAGTTACAATGTATTTCTTTAACTTTAAGAAAGAAAATGAGTGGAGATTGTCTTTAAAGGGATATCTCTTAGTCCTAGAAATTCTGGGAATCCTAATGCATCTGGTGCTTTCACCCGATACATCTGGAAAAAACTGCGTCAAGGTGGGAGAAGCCATCTTGTATGAGGAAACAAGCCCTATAGAATTGTTCGGCCCAAGTCTCAAATACTCAGTTATGCTGGATCCTCCAACCTGCTCAGGAATACACGAAACAGCTAGCGCATATCAAAAAACTCTTTGACAAAGCCCAAAATGAGCTAACAATGAGTCAACAGGGCTGGGAGGGTAAGGACAAGGGGTGGCAAAGCAAATCCTTGTACCATTCACAAGGACAGGAAAGTAACTTAAAAACGTTAGATCCAAACTGATTCCTTTACCTTACCGGATCCCACACAATGTTAAAGAGGTCTTGGGATCCTTCAGCGACCCAAATATCTTGAACAATTCAACACAGACTCTCCTACTTTACCACAAATTCCATTCTGTAATAACATGTCTTCTGGTACAGATACAACACACTAAGAATCTGTTTACAGTTTCTCTGAACAGAAATTAAAGTTATAAAGGCAACAGATTAAGCTTAAGGGTATCGCTGAACACTGACCAAGTCCCATGTAAGAACACAAACCACGGGTGAGAGAAGCCTGATGTTCCCTTCATACTTTCAAAGAATAACGAAAGGGATGCCGCGGCCACTCATAAACGCATCACCAACCTCGTCTTCGCCACTTCAGTCTTCTTATCTCTCTACTCCAAAAAAAACTGTAATAATACCTATAATTATAATTATACTTAGAAATGGTTAGTTTTACACTAGGGGGTCAGGCAGAACACAGTTTACCAGAATTAGAATTATCTTGATACTTCAGAAATCATTTTATAGTTCTACAGTTAATGGTGAATTGAAAAGCTATTAAAGAAATTAAGCCATTTAAGATTGGTTCATCGGAGGTGTTAGAGATACTATATATAGAAAAAAATGTACAAACCCAATAGATTGGATGCACTTTAATTTTAAACTATGATTCATAAATGGATCTAGTTTATATCTGTTAGGTTTGGTATAAGTAGGTGATTTCTGTCACCCCCAAAAAAGAATTTTTAAAAGAAGTCTATCACTTTTACTTTAAGAGATCCTACAAGTCATGTTTGTCAAAACTCAAAGTTCTAACATCACTGGTAAATATGTCTTTTTCTACTTTTATCATCAACTTGAAATAGATTAAGAAACTGGCCAATATTTCTTACTGCACTGGCATGTCAGGTGGGGGAGAAAGCAATCGGACTTACTAAACGTCTTATGATGAAAAACAGTAACCAGGACTCTCCACTGGCCCAGACAGGCCAACACAACCTCTAAGTTCTCATGACAGAGGGGGGGGGGGGGTCAGTTGGTCAAAGGTCTGACAAAGGAGAAACATCAAGTACATGGCAAGTTTCTAGGGATAAGACCGAGAGGCAAAAACAAGCTAACTTGACAAGATAAAAATAACAGAAAAAGAAAAGCAGTTCCATCAAGACTTCTCAAAACTGAAAAGACATCTCACTTGTAATTTTTACAAACACGACATTGCCATACAGGAATTATTTCTAACTTCAGAAGAAAGTTAGTTTAAGGCATCATTCCCACCTATGTTACATTCAAAATGTTAACAGGATTACAAACCTCCTAGAAAAACTTTACTGAAGACTTCAAATCAGACCTAGTACCAAACTACATAGAATAGGTTGACTGATACCAATAATAGTGCAATACTAGACAAAGTAAAAGAGAACACCAAAATAGTATAAAAATTAGGGTAAAAATCAACATGGTAAGCACAGGTTTTTGAATTAACATCTTTTATATTTCAAATGTATACATTTTTGCAAAATACAATGATTTATGTAGAAACAAAGCTGTTTAAAATACTGTGAGTAGCATAAAACAAATGAAGACAGTTATTTCTTAAATCAGTAAATCACAATTAACATAGCAATCAAGAGAGGTCCTTTATGAATAGAACAAAACAAAAACATATATATATTTATGTGCATGAGTACCTCCATCCTTCTTCTCCAATTCGTCCCTAATTAGAGGGGAAGTAAGTATCACCTTCAAAGTTAGCGTAGGCTCTTTTGTATTCCGAATTATAATAGATGCCTCATCTACACATTGTTCCACTTGATATTTCTCTTCTGTGAGTTTCTGAAAGTCATCAAGATTTTAAAAACATGTAATCAGATTAAAATCTCAAGCAGTGTTTGATTGCCCCTTAGTTTCCAAATGTTATTAACTACTAGTAGTAACACTGTGACAACAGGATTAATAAAGTATTTCACAAATCCTTTAGTTTAAGGATAAAATTTCTCTCTCCTTACAATTTATCTGCAAATCCTTTCTCCATCCCTCAAAAAGCAACCACAGTGTCAACTATCTATACAATAATTAATACAATAATTAATGGTACTTAATTCGTTCTAATACTTGAAAATAAAATACCAATGGGTAAGCTACTGTTCTTTAAATTATTACAGAGAACTAGTGTAGAAAAATAAATCACTGGGAATGCTCTCTAAACCAATACCTGGTTTGACAGGACAGCCTAAAAAGGAACTCCTATTTAGTAAGGACTAACAAATTTAAGATTATGTAGATTTTTATATAACATTAGGTAGATTTTTAAAGAGAATCAAATCAGAATGAATAAAAAGAATCTTTGCCCAGTCACTCACCAGCAAAAACATTAGTACAAACATGTACCACCCCTTCTTTCAGAGGTCAATCCAGTGAGACCTAACATTATGAGACAAATCATCTGATTTCCAAAGGGAAACAGACATGGCTTCTTTCAACACACAATCATACACATAATTTAAGGGCCATCCACCAAATAATCACCAATTAGAATCATATAAGTTATATTTAATATATTATTATGCATTAAATATACAGTTTAACAAGTTACCCAGGGCCTTGCTTGCTGGTGAAATTTAGTATTTACCACCAGACATAAACAGCTGAATGGAAACACTACCGGGTCTCTGCTCAACAGTGTGCATGAAAAAAAACTCAAAGCCACTCAAATAAAAAATAAAATTTTACCATTAAACATTTCAAAAAAGATAGGAAACACAAAATTCATTATCTAACTTGGAATAGAGAAAGCCAAGGAAGGGAAAGGCCACAGAGTGACTGGAAAAAAACAGAACAAGAATAGAGAGGAAAAGCAAAAAACTACTCACATTCATTTTACCAGTCTAAGGGCATTAAAGATGTCCATCAGAAAATGAGTCAAACTAAATTTTTCAATTATGCATGCAGACCAGCATAAGACACATCCAAATAATGAACCTATATAGTATGAGTTTTGGGCTAGACTAGTAAGAAGTGATTTCTGGTTTTGGTCATCCTTCTCCTCCCTTGCTCAGGAAAGTTCTAAAATTGCTCTAGAATATGTAGAGAAAAAGTATAATACAACTTCAATTAATTAAGGTACTGAGATAACTGCAAGCTTTGAGTTTTGCTATGGTAAGTGCGCAGAAAGAAAGATGTTTAATTCATAAGAAAATAAGATCATATCATATTATTCCACACAAACACCAAGAAAACAAGAGCGAAGTAGGAAGTAAGGGTAGAAATCATCCTTAAAATGATTTCCTAAAATGTTATTAGTAATGATAATAATGTGTGTACTTGTATGTATATAAGTGGGCATATGTGTGTATAGATGTATACAATTTAATCTGAGATGGGTATACCATTACATCCCTATTTTATTTGGGTACCTTTACCCAAACACCTATAGTAATGGATCAAACCATCAAACACAGAAGATGGTTTCACTCTTGGATAACTCTACTAGCTATATTAAATTGAAATATATTTCTCATAATTTCCATTACTGATCATAAGAATTCAGGCCTCTTCTTCCTTCTCCAAGAAGCCCTTCAAAGACCTAAAGATATTTGTCTTCATTAGGCTTCTCTAACCTAAAAAGCCCCAGTCTCTTTAAATTTGAAATGGTTTGCATCATCTGCACTCTCTCCTGTGTCCCTCCCTTGCACACTTGCTAGCTTGACAAGAGCATTTAAAAACTGTGGTACCCAGAAATAGACCCTCATTCAAGAAATTAAAAAATGCAGAATTCACAGTTGTAATCTGCAGAGAGAAAGCTCCATTAATACAGACTGAAGTTTGTTCCAATCTCCTGTATCTTTAATGTCAGAGAAATGCAACAGACTTTCAGAATAACAACTTCAATTTATTATAGCAGTGATTCTCAACACTTTCTCCACTTCAACACATGAGGACTATGACCACTCTCATAAGATACAGAACTTACTAACGGGAACAGAAAGGGGGGGGGGGGGGGGGGATGTTTGAAAAAGTCTCTAAGTGTTTAACTGTTGAATTATTACTTTATTATAGATTTGAGTAATGTTCACTATAGTAACAGCAGAAGTAAAGATTAAATTTTAAAGCAATATAAAAAAATGGAAACAAGAAAAAGTGTGGTCAGAACCCTGTTACTGAGCTTCCGTTCCTGAAAGCTTTGTTGTACTCCACATTGTTTACTGCTTTCCCTCTCCAAATGATCACAGAAGCGTTTTTAAAAAAATTTTTTTAAATAAAGAAATAAATTTAACAGTATGAAAAACCAGAAACATTTCTTTATCAGAATTGAAAATGGAACTATGTTCAGTCACTTTAAAAACAAAACAAAACAAAAACCTTAGCTAAGATTTAAGGCAAACTGACAAAACAGTTGCTCCAAAAATATTAATATAGGGGAATGAGTCAACAAGTAACACAAATTTGACTGTTAAGAATGCTAGATTAAAAAAACAAGAAGATGGTTTTAAAGATTAGTTGGTGAATATGAAAGAAAATGATCCACTAACAAAGCTAATAAAAACAAGTTTAAAATCCCTAGTACCTAGAGGCAAAGGGAGTGCTTTTATAAGTAATACAAATAAAAGAAACCAGCAAAAGAAACAGATTGTATTCAACACCTCAAAGTTTGGACCTTGTGAACTGTGTCCATTATGTAATATGGATATAAGGACTAACTCATATGAAACCAAAAAGCTATAATCTATTAGACCACAGGTAACATATCTAAAACTGAAAGAGGATCATGGATCCCCCATTGGTGATGAACTGGCCCTCAGAGCAGGCTGACACAACAGGTCATAGGGTGGTGGGTGATCACAGCCCTAGACCAACCAGCCGGGCGCCTTCAGCCCTGAGGAGCTTTCAGTCACCAGCAACATCTTCTAGGAAGTATGCCAACATTCAGTTTTTCTAAATGCATCCCAATGTGAAAAAGGTCTGGAAACAAGGAATTGGTAGTGAATTTTCATTAATGAAATGAATGGGTGACTGTTAAATTAACTGAGTCCCCAATTTTAAAAGTTGTCCTCTACCATTACCATTTTCTTGTTATTGAGTTCATCAAAGTAACCTACCTATTTTCGCCTTTTTATAAATTCTCCTAGAGGTGCAATTAAATTGTACTCACCTGAATCTGAATAGGAAGATTATCTTTCACTGTATTTAGCAGGGTCTCTGTGGGTTTGTCTTTACACATTAAAACCAGCTCCAAGTCCATGTCATCTTTAATCAGCAAGCCTTTTGCAACCAGGCCAATCCTCATCACACCACATAATGTCCGACCACCTTGATCCCTAAAAATAAAAGCCTGAATGATTACTTTTACAACCTACTTCCCAAACTAAACTTAATCATTACTTGGCTTCTTGGATATCTGTATGAATTGATAAGGAAATACATATATCAAGATATCCAAAATTCTACAGAATTAAGTCTCTGATTTAAGGCTCATAAAGTATCTATCTACCTTCCCCCTGAGGAATCAACAGTGAGCACACTTCAGACTGCAGACCTTTTAACTTTTCATTTCATCTACATTGGTCAGGAAAATTCAAAAATATTGTATATACCCCACTTAAACACATTTTCAAATTAAAAAAAAAATCTTCCTATTATCTTTTTATTGGTAACTGAAGACTTTGTGAGAAACATGAACACTGTGGCATACTGAGAAAGAGCATCAGGGTGGACATTGAAAAGCCCTGCACCCTACTCTTAGTGGCGCCTGCTCGGTCAGTGCCCAAAACTGTCAAATGGCTATCAGCTAGATGAGCCTGAGCTTATCCCTTCTAGCTGCACCACTGCAGGAACCCACAAAAGTTTATGGGGAAAGCAAAATAATGAGATAAAAGCAGAGAGCTGAGGAAAGAAGAAATAGACCAAAGACAATCTGCCTATATATGCATTCCAAACCCAGTAGTACGCATAGCTAAAGAACACACACTCAAAGGACATCAAGTCATGAGCAGTGCATAAGCAGAATTTTAACATCTATCCTTGACTTTAATATTAAAGAATTCCTTATTGGTTTATTTTCCTTAATCACAAGTGAAGATGTACCAGCTAAGCAGTCATTCAACAAGTAAGCGTCTGAGCAAGAAAAGATAAAGAAGATCCAATCTCTCCTGCTCCTGAGGTTTACACTATAGTTAAATACAAAAACAGTAATCTGCTTAAAAGGGAAAGAGAAAGTAAGCTTGACAACAAACCATATACCACAATTCTCATCTAAACTTCACAAGTCTGCATTTGAAAGACAAGAAATGTGAATCTCAGAATAGCTAATTAATTGTTCAAGATCAGAGAGAGAGTAAAACAGAAAAGACTGAATTCAAACTCAAGTTGGTATGAACACAACATTCAGATTCTTTACATTATTCTGGTTGCATCCCAAGTTCAGAAGAGGAAGAGGTCAAAATTAGAAGTCAAGCAAAGAAACCTGAAAGTCTGACTTTGTCAGTCTTATTTTGGTTCGATAGGGAAAAAAGGTCATTCTAGCTGGAGGCAAAGAATCAGCAAAGCTGGGCAAAAGTCTGCCAAGTAGAGAATAAACTAGAGAAGGGAGTGGACAAACTGTGGTAGTGAAAACAAGACAGTAAATCATAAATAATCCAGTCACTAGTTCAGTGCCTGGAATACCTTAGAGATTCAACAAACAGTAAATCAATGAAAAACTGTAAGGGTGTAAAAGTACAGAAAGAAATAGAAAGCATTTTAAAGCAAGTGACACAAGTACAGAGAATTATTTGATATTAAGAGCGGAGTTAGTCAGCCACCTTTGATTTTTCTCTTCTTCTGTATTCTGTCCTCTTACCTTTTCATTCTCCCAAATCTAATAATAATTTATAAATTCCTCCTCCATTAATCGCCCTGGAACCACTGCCTTCAAAGTAGTTTCTTTTCAGACTCTTAACTGCCTCTCACCTCAGTAACTGCCTTACTGACGAACCTCTGCCATCTCCAATCTGTTGCATAGAGCATCCTGCAAACAGAATAATCTTCCAAAAGCACTGCACAGATGGCACTTTGCCTATTACCTCCCTCATGTCCCACTGAACACTTCTTACACACTTAGCATACTGAGAGGCAATTTAGGAGACAGCATGACTTCCTGGTTCGAATCCTGGCTCTACTACTTACTGTGTAACATTGGAGAAATTACAAATTACTTGACTTTTTCAACCTGCTTACTCATTTGCAAAAAGGGAGCAACAACTTCATCTGAGAGTGGTACTGAGAATAATTTCATGTAATTTATTAATAGCTTGATAAACAATAGCTATGAATCCTTCCACAGCCCCTATACTTTTCTTACACCTAGATCTTTGTTGCGATTCATTTTCTCTTCGTTTTCACTGCCTGTCAAAACCCTATTCACCCTCTAAACACACTACAAATGCTAACTCATTCATGAAGATTTTTCCGATCCCCAGAACCATATTATAATCTCTCTCTACTCAGTACTTTCACATTCTAGTCATGGCAAATTGAAGCAAAGATGCTTAGAAAACTGGACCTGGAGTCCAACAGTCAGTCATATGAATCCTGGCTCCACCACACACACTCATTTAGTGACCTTTAGCAAGTTAAAGTTTATTAATGATTCTGAGTCACTTTTTTTTTTCATAAACAAAATTTGAAGCAGTGGAAATTTCATAAGTAAAATAGGAGCAGATGAGGGCAGAAACTATTAATAGTAGGTTTATTTTATAATAATGAGAAAAATAATCTGGTACATTGACTGGCACTCAATAAATGGAAGCTATTAACTATTAGCAAACTTACTAAATTCTGCCATAATTATGATATACTTGGTCTTATCATGCAGAAGACAGCATGACTAAGTAGAGAAATTAAGTCCCAATTCATTCCTGAATTTGAATAATGAATTTGAATATAGGAGGTACTGTAAAGTGAGTGACCCAAACATAGGGGATTACTTAAAATTAAGAAGAGAGTCCTAATATTCCTAATAATACAAATAGTGGGGCCTTGTGAATCAATTTGTTAAAAGGTAAAACAAGGGAGTTCCCTGATGGTGTAGTGGCTTAAGGCTTTGGCGCTGGCGCTGTCAGTGCTGCGGCCTGGGTTCGATTCCCAGTTAGGGAGCTACCCACATACCAAAAAGCAAAAAAAAAAAAAAAAAAAAAAAAAAAAAAAAAAAAAAAAAAAAAAAAAAAAAAAAAAAAGGTAAAACAAGAGCACACAGGTAAAAGCTGCCTAACAGTCGTGGCAGTAAATATCAGCTAGTCCTCACCCAACTTTGTGTTCTCGTAATACTCAGCATACATTAGGAGTGCAACACGAGTCTATTAAACACGGCTTTGTTTTTGAAAGGTGTGCCTCCTTCTGGTTTATACAAAATAAGGACACATCATTCTGCATAACTTGAGTTCTACCATGAGGAAAGAGTCACAGACAAGTGCTCAAACTGTGACTGTCCCACAAAATGGAAAGACTTCACAGAGAGGATCAAGAGCATCCACACACAGAGCTAGAATTAAAATCCAAACAAATATATGGAGCACCTTATCTCTTAAAAACCTCTCACACAGTGACCTGATTAAGCAAAAGTCTACTGGAATACTTTCCAAAAGTCTGCCCAGCCTTGAGAACAGACAACAGAAGAATAAAAAAGGCCTGACCTTCACTGAAAAATGAAACTCCACTTAAAAAGGATAAAAATGACAAATTTTATGTTATATGTTTTACCACAATAAACACAGAAAAGTTTAAAAGGCCATAAAAATATTCCAAGGTACAGTTTAAATATGGAGTGTATGACTGTTTTACTTGCACAGAAACTGGGATGTTTGGACTAGATTATAGGATACTGCTAGTTAATTAACACAAACCCCGAAATTTGACAGCATTTTTATAAAAGCCATCATATACCAGAAAAACTGAATTACTGCCAAGAATCTTGACACTCACAAGACTACAATGACATACAATGTATTTATTACCTGTAAATAGTTAACAAAGTCAAGGAATTATGTTCTTCAATGAAAACTGATACTGATTATCTTCCATTTAACAATGAAAAAGTTACACTATCTTTCTGTGAAGAAATCATTTTATCAATACTTTCACATTATTATCTACTTATCACATTGGTTTAGAATTAAAGCTGGAAAACAATTTTGTAACCTCTACCTTGAATTTACAAGTTTTAGTCAAAGTAATGTTCTTAATGCTATTAACACAGTACAGTTAAATGGCCTTTATCTTTCAGAGTAAATCACAGACTCAGTTCCAATCATAGTGACATTGCTCAACACAGTAACTCGAAGCTTAGCATGGCATAGGAAGTTTCATGACCTGACTCCAGTTACCCTCAGCTTCATCTCACTAATTTCTTACTATTGTTACAGCACTGAGACTACTCTGCTGTAATTGTGGGTCTGGTTCCCATTAGGCCATCAATCATTCCACAAATATTCAATGAGCATTCACTATATGAAAGACAGTGTGCTGGATCCTGGGCATCAACAAGGTAGATAATAGTCAAAAATAACTTTAAGATACATGTCTGCACTCTTTCCTCTATACCAGGATTTTAAAATACCTGACGAAAATGACATTTTATGATTACTCCAGAAACCAAAAACACTAGTACATATTTCCAAAGTCAGGAGACTGAACAAACACATGAAAAAGATGGTATATCATAACTTCCAAAAGAGAAGACTTCAAAGGGCCTGATGCGCTCTTCAAAGGCACCCTATGTAGGTCTATTTTCTTCTGGTTTAAGCATTATTCCCTTCCTGCTTTCCTTTAAAATTTAACCCAGAAAAATTCCACAAACATTTACTTCTCTGTTTAAAATCATATAAATGAGAAAACCCAAAGAACACTGTGCACCAAACATAACCCAGTGGGATGGACCCCTGGGCTTTTCTGGTTGCTATCATAAAGCACCACAAAGGTCTGGCCACACTCACTTGGAGTAGGTGTCTATGGCTTCATCCTTCTTCACTTCTGTCTCACCCTCTGTTTTTGTGCCTTTATTGGTTTCATCTAGCCAATCTGAGACATGTTTAAGAGCACATTCAACAGTAGACACCATATTCTGAACAGCTTCAAGTTCCTCTGGAGATGGATAGATCGTTGAATGTTTCACCATAACATGGCGATCATCGTTGGCAAAAGATCTAATAGATCTCTGTCCAGGCAGAAAGAAAACAATTACTTCAATAAAAGAAATGTTATCTGAAAAGGATGACATACAAATATATTTAAATCAAGCATAGCATTAATTGTCAAACCACTGTGAAACACCTAATGTTGAGACAGCAAAAAATGCTCAGGAATAGAAAGTAAAACCCCATTCTACTGAACACATCGGAAGATAAGAGATCTTTCATTTGTGTTTTGGTAATGTTTACCTATGTCACACTCAATATTATGTATTTAGCTCAATCTGTGTGTTCTGGATACCACTTCAAAAAAGGTCACCCATATCACACGTCATCTGCAAGAAATAGACACTTCCCAGTTTCGAGAAATGCATGACAGTGACTCATGCATGATACCCAGTCTCTCCTTTCCAAACCACTGGAGATTTTTGCACCTTGAAAAACTGAGATTTCATAATACAGTAATAATACAAAGTACAACATCATATGTGAACAATAGAAAAACTTTGGGCCTATTGGAACACTGTTTACTATTTGGCATTCAAAACTTTAGGGAGTTCTCTGAAGGTGTAGTGGCTTAAGGCTTCAGTGCTGGCGCTGTCAGTGCTGCGGCCTGGGTTCGATTCCCAGCCAGGGAGCTAGCTACCCACATACCAAAAAGCAAAAAAAAAAATAAAATAAAATAAAAACTTTAGTGCGAGGCTTTATTTTTTAAATGAGTTAGAAGGAGACATTCCAAATTCCAGAATAGGGAAAATACATAATGTAAAAGAATCAACTTGCCAAACTAATTTACAAATGTATTATATTCTCAATCAAAAGCCTCTCAGGATAGACTCCTTAATAATACTCAACAAAAATAATTTTAAAGCTCACTTGGGGGGGGGGGAATCTATGAAAGTATCAAGAAATAGTCTACAAAGATGGATGTCTGGTATCATCACGCTAAAACAAAATATCAAAAATTTAAAAAGTAGTAATTAAAGTGACATGCTGGCCAAGAAATCTATTCAGTGAAGCAGATTAGAGCCTCAAACTAGAATGAATTTCATGAAAGTTTAATAGAATAGATCCTCCACAATCGTGATTGACCTGTCAAAAACCTTTGAATATTTCCAAATTTACAAATACCATGAAGACCCTTGTACAAGTACACAATAAAATGAATAAGGATAACTGGATGAGTTTCCATAAAACCAAAAGTATTTCAGTTAAATGGTGGCTACAGTGTCGCTACTTATGTGACATGTGCTAATAGATGATAAATATTTCTTTTGAAGTCCTTACTACAAAATAAACTAAAATGTCACAGTTTTTTAGCAGTGATCATTTTGCTTTGTTTTTGTTTAAATATCAGTATTTTACAAATCATATTAATTTGAACACTAGTAAATTAATACCAGAATATCATTGTCCCCCATAAAATGAAGCAAGCTATAAGGTAAGTAATCCTTTGAAACTCTGAATTTTTATACAATAAAAGAACTAAAAACAATCACAAAGCTTTCTTTTTTCTAAATAAAAATTCTCTCTGTCTAGATTTCATTCTTGCTCCAAGTCTACCACCAGTTTTCCAACTGGAATCTTTTGCCACAAAGAAACAAACTTTTAATCACTTTATGAGATTCTCATATATCCCAAAATAAGTAACAAGAAAACAAAAAAGCCATATAATGAATGAAAGATACTAGGTTGTTCTAAAGATTATAAGTTAGTTGACTTGCTTTTTAGAGAAGTAATACTGCTAATATTTCAGTTCTGGCTGGTAGAAGAAAATATTAACTTGGAATTGTCTCTTTTAGTTTTATGGTAATTTGCTAAATTACTTAGTTATTAGCTAAATGACTCAGTCCTGTATACCGGCCTCATCATAGCTTAATTAAGTATTACTACATAACACAAACCTTTGGTGTTTCTCTCACAAACACAGGCTTCCAGTGTTAAATCCATGAACATTAAAACCAAGAGTCAACTGGATGTGGTAGGACAAGCATCATAAGACAATGGTGAAAGGAAGAACTAAATAAATGGTATTATAAAAAAAAAAAATTGGAGGGCAATCTTAGTTATCCAAATAAGCTCCAAATAGGTTTTTTAAACCATTAAAAAACCAAATTGGAAGAACTATGCAAAAACAAAGTTCTCATTCAAATTTGAGATCTAAGAATAGGAGAAATTGAAAACCACCTACCAACCAACTAAATTATACAAAAGCATAAACTTTCTATACCAGAAAATCTAAGCTAAATTTAAAATAAATAAAGTAGGAAAGGATTTTCATCAACCATGACCAATAATGTACATAAAGTATTTCTTTAAATTGCAAGAATTATCAAGACCATAATAGATAAATGAGCTGAAGAGGCAGATAATTCACAGAGGAAACACAAATCAGTGTCATTTTTTTGCTTCTCACCATAAAACTAAATAACAGAAAATCCAAAGTTAACATTTTTCCCCACCATCCAGGACTAAAATATTAGAATTTCTTCTTTAAAGAGCAAGTCAAATAAGGCTTTATAATTCATAGAACAAAATTTTTAAAAATCAAACATTTAAAGAAACAGCACTACATTTATTAAACAACGCATTTCAAACATATTGATGATTAATATTTTTGTGCTTTTTTTCTCACTGGTAACATCTTTTTTTTAGCCTTTTCTCACTTATCCTAAGGGAAAAAATTCACACAACATCCTCTAGAACCAAACCACTAAGAGAAAAAAAATTCACCACATTTTACCAATTAAAAACTAGGCACCAGACCTCATCAAATATCTCAAATACAAAAGGATGATTTTTCCACAAAAATGCAACATTTCCTTGATATTCAGTTCAGTGCCCCCAATACACTAAGCACTTAACTCTATTATTTTAAAAACATGTGAGAAAAGGTGGCTCTTTGAGTTAAATGCACATTTTATAAACTCCCACATCATTCATATCACTAGTTAAAAAACTGGTTCAGAATTTTTAATTTCCATGGGAAAATACTCAACTTAAAGTTCAAGGTCACCTTAGCCATTTGTATCCGTTTACTAATGTGAATTTTATTAGGAAATATTATTTATGAACATTCCCTCCTTTGTATTTAATAATTTATGGCCTGCAGGCTCATGGGGCTCCATCTTGTGGTTTGAAGGGCTCATAATAAATCTGAACTCATGTGCTCTGCCTAAGTAGTAGAGTGCCAAAACTTAACCCCATTGTTTTTCACTTGATCTCACTGTTAACACTTCCAGTTTTAAACTACTGGAAACTTTTGTAATTTAATTAAGAAACATAAATAATAACCTACCATGGTTTTCTAGAGTGTTTTAGCTTCTTTTTCCGATCCTTTCCCCTCTTTCTTGTCGTCTTCACTAGACACTGTTTTGTGTGACAGTACCTCCTCATAAGCCTGAGTCCCCTGACAGCTCAGCGTGAATATGGCAAAGATGTCTAAAGACAGTTCTCTGGATTATACCTGCAAGAGAAAAAGAAAAACTTTTCAAAAATGTGTATTTATAATTAGTTTTGTATATGAGTGTGGATTGTGTTTATCCACACTCATATACAACAAAACAGTCTTTCTAGAGGAAAACTGCCTCAGATCCCACAAAAGGCTAACATATCCTTTGAAGGCTGGGCTCCAGACAGAGCAGAGCGTAAGTAATATGACCAGAAAAGTAACCCTCCAGAAGAAAAGTAACCCTCCTGGTAGCCACAATGTGACAGGTGGATGACTCACTCTCAATGATAAATACATTAACAAACACAGATTCAGTAAAGAAGTGCCACCTGAAAAAGTAATACTATTATTGGCAATAATGGTGCAATTAACCTTGAGATTTTTCTATTGGAAGTTGGCTTTAATCAAGCCTATCCAAAAATTAGGTAAGACACCTGAAAATATACCACCACCAATGATTGTAACCATGACATTGCTATCAGATAGCACATGTTGGCACGATGTTTTTCCTTTCATCATTTTTAGGCTTACAATTCAAAATGCTTTTTTGCTTCTGTTCCCCTAACTCCTGAGAGACCCTGCTCCCTCCAACCTATACTGCTGTTACGTCAGATTCCTGAATATTCACTAGATCTGACTTCATTACCTACCTACCTACCCATGGATGACTGGTCAGGATCCCGCTATGTATAGTTCTCCCCAAAGGCCTCATACCCACTTTGTTCCACTTATAGGAGATTTTATTTCACAAAGGATAAAAGTAAACTCTTCTGATCATTGGTGAAAAATCCTTATATATTAAAAGCCTAACTATAAAAGATAAAAATTAAAAAAAAAAACAAACAAAAAAACACCAAAAACCGAGAGAGTGACTGTCAAAATGGAGCACATGCTTTAACTGTGGATATCAGGAGTAATTTACACACTACACAGTACATAAACACATGAAGAAACAGCTTCCTCTTCATTTCAATATATTTTCTTTCTTTTTTTTTTTTTTTTTTGGTTTTTTTTTTTTTTTTGCTTTTTTGCATGTGGGTAGCTCCCTGACTGGGAATCGAACCCAGGCCGCAGCGCTGACAGTGCCAACACCGAAGCCTTAAGCCACTACACCATCAGGGAACTCCCTCAATATATTTTCTTTAAATAACATTTCCTTTAAAAAGAAACTCCTGTATCCTTTTGTCTATAGACTTCCAAATACAGTTCAGTTACTTTCTTAAAGGAAAAAGTCCTTTTTGAATTTCTAGAATCAGGAAAGTTACAGGTGATATTTAACTCTCCCCAATCTTGCAAATGAAAAAAACAAACCCACAATTATAGTAAAATGATACTCAGCTGTGACCTACATGCAAAACTAGTCATATCCTGTAACCAACTTCCCTCACTGTAGTTTACAAAATCCACCTGAAATAAGCTAGTAAAGCTTGACTGAAACAAACACACAAAAAAATAGGTTATGTAACTGAACTAATAAACAGAACTTACTTTATTATACATATCACACCAAGTTAAGGAGAGTACACATACATGCTACAACTCATAATGTCCTTTTATACAACAAAGAAACTAAAACATGATCCCATGGTAAGAGACATCTCCAAGATCCTCTTGTCACTAAAATTATACCTTTTGTAGAAAGACCATACTACACAATTTAGAGTCTGCCATTTCCCATTCCCAACCCTACCCCATTATAGGAGATTCAACCACTCAGTACTTAGCTGTAAATCCAGTAGCCAAAAAAGACAATTATGTGTTCAATTGAGAAAAAGAAAGTCCACACGCTTTACTTGTAAAAAGGTAAAGGCAATAAATTGACCATATTAAGAAAGCAGACTGAAAGCAGAAAAAAAGCAGGAAGAATGCTAAGAAAAAGTTGATGTAGTGGAGAAATTGTGGATGACCAATACAGAAAGGACAGTACTCTTCAGTCATTTAGCACAGAGCATAACCACTCTACATACATCAAGAAGCTCTGGGAACTTCAGCGTAGCACAGCATAGTGCAGTAATTCATGGTAAAAAGCAGTGCATCTCAGAATCATATTCTAATGGTGCTGAAAGTGAAACTGTAAAATCACCTGACCCAATTCTACCCACCCCTCAATTACAAATGAAGTACAATCAGAAATATTAAGGTCACACAACTAACCAGAGACAAGGCCTGGTCTGGAACCTAAATCACAGCCCAGTGCTTTTTCCCTATTGTATTAATCTGATTGAGAGGAAAAAATTAAATTATATATGGCAGACTATAAGCAGATAGGGAGAAAGTGCAACAGTTTTTCAAAGAACTTCTCTTTTAAAAAATGTTTGACAGTGGATAAAATTCAGGCCTTGAAATAAAAATCTCAACTCTACTCTTTAATAGCTGTGTGACCTTAGAAAATTATATGATTCAGAAAATCATTTAATTTCCTTGAGTCTCAGCTCCCTTTATTTATAAAATGAGAAAATATTACATTATTAATAGCTAAGATTTCTGGAATTCATTCTGTACCAGACACTACTCTAAGAGCTTTTCATATATTACCTCATTTAATCCTCACAAAAATATCAATTAATGTCTACTTTTTTTGGGGGAGCGGGGTGGAGTTCTCTGGCTGGGAATTGAACCTAGGCTGCAACATTGAGAGCGCCAAAGCCTAGCCACTACACCACCAGGGAACTCCCTTTAATTAATGTCTACATTTAACACATCAAGGAAACCAGAGCATAAAGAGGTTAATATAACCTAATTAAAATTACAAAGCAGAAGAATATAGTAGGGCCAAGACTCAAACCTGGACAATCTCTTTCAATAATATTTTTGTTCTAAAGGCATTTACACTTACATTAGGAGGTAACTTAAGCTATTTCAAAAATATGTCTATGTATTAATAATTACAAGGGCCATATGGCAGCACACAGGCTCTGGAATCAGACTGGACTAGGGTCAAGTCTCGTTATGTTGTGCTTTGCTTTATTGCTTTACACAGATATTGCATTTTTCACAAACTGAAGGCAAGACCCTCCACCAGCAAAACAATTATGATTCACATTAATGCTGTGCTCTGGAACTGCACCCACACTATCTCTGAAGTCTGCTTGTACCAGCACCTTTTCACTCTACTTCTCTAAGCCAGACCTTTCTAGCCTGTGCAATGGGGTGAACAGTATCTACTTCAAACTAAATGAAACAGGTATAAAAAATACCTAAAAATACCTGCTAAATAGCAGACACTCAATAAATGGCTTCACTGGGAAAAACCCTCAAATATCAAGTAAAATTTTTGTTCACACATCAAATATGTGTGTATTTCTCAAAAAAATAGGACATAGAAAAGTATTACCTGCGTTCTTACTAAGAGTACTTTATGCAGCAGGTGAAATGTACATGTATAGGCATGTGTATACATGTGTACCATATTTTCATCAAGTACTATTCTTTCAATTAACAGACATTTTTTTTTTCCTTGTATGTGGGCACTCCCTGGCTGGGAAACCAAACCCAGGCCGCAGCGTTGACACAGCGCCAGTGCCGAAGCCTTAAGCCACTACACAACCAGGGAACTCCTAACAGACATTTTCTAAAGAAAGTTTTAGGTTTACCAAAAAAAAAAAAAAAAAAAGAGTGGAAAGTTTAGAGTCCCATGTTCCCTTTCTCCCCTCCCTTTATTAAGATATTGCATTAGTGGGGTACATTTGTTAACATTGATGACTCACCATTAACATATTATTATTAACTAAAGCCCAGAGTTTACAATAGGGTTCACTCTGTGTGCTGTACATTCTATAAGTATGATAAATGTATAACAACATGCATCCACTATTACAGAATCATACAGAACGCTTTTACTGCCTTAAAAAATCCATGCTCCACCTATCCGACCATCCCTCTTCTAAATGTCATATAGGTAGAATCATACAATATGTAGTCTTTTCAGATTGGCTTTTCATACTTAGCAATTTGCATTTAAAATTCCTCATGTCATTTCTTTTTATCATTAATATTCCACTGTCTGGATGTACCACAGTTTGCTTATCCATTCACCTACTTAAGGACATTTTGGCTTTTTCCAAGCTTTCGTAATTATGAATAAAGCTGCTATTAATTATTATTAACATTCAATGCGCAGGTTTTTGTGTGGACATGAGTTTTCAATGCATCTGGGTAAATACTAAGGAGCATAATCATGGAATCACATGGTAAGACAATGTTTAGCTTTGCAAGAAACTTCCAGACTTTCGTCCAAAGTGGCTGTACTATTTTGCATTCCCACCAGCAATGAATGAGAATTCTTATTGGTCCACATCCTTACCAGCATTTGGTGGTGTCAAAGTTTTGGACTTCAGCCATTCTAATAGATGTGTAGGGGTATTTCACTATTGTTTTAATTTTAAATACCTTGATGATGTGTGATGTTGAGCATCTTTTCATATGCTTATTTGCCATCTACATATCTTCTTTGGTGAGGAGTCCGTTCAGATCATCTCTCCATTTTTTAATTGGATTGTCTGTTTTATTGTTGTTTTCTTTTAAGAGTTCTTTGCATATTTTGGATACCACTTCTTTATCAGCTATACATTTTGCAAAGATTTTTTTTCCCTATCTCTGACTTGTCTTTTCATCCTCTTAACAGCATCTTTCATAAAGCAAAAGTTTTAAATTTTAATGAATTCCAACTTATCAAAATTTTCTTTCATGGATCGTACTTTCAGCAGTGTTGTATCTGTTTTTTTAATTGACATTTATAGGTGAAAGGCTTTAGATATCAGGCTACCTGGACTGGAAAGCTAGGTTTTTGTTTCATATGAACATTAGACTCTTTTCCCAGGAGCAAACCTCAAAACTGAAGAATGACTATGCTCTCTATATTCAAACTATAAAACTTAGTCAAATATTGAGGAATTTTTCTGAAATGCAATTAGGAGAAAATATTTTAAAGGCAAAAAAATTCAATATATTTACTTGCTTGAAAAAGACCATGCAAGCAGTGTGATATAGAATTCAGGAAATTATTTACTCTCAAAATATTAACAATAGAAAACTTTAAATTTTGTTAATACTATCATATACAACTTCTCCAAAAGAAGCTATGTAAAAATAAAATATCCAGGCTCTACTTCCCCATTATGAAAGAACAATCACATGTCCACTATAATAAAGATGGAAAAGATAAAATTAGAAAAAGATACCTCACTGATGTAAGAGGCTCAATTTAAGATTCTGTGAGATTTGTGAGTAAATACATACTTAGTAATTAACTGCTTATTCTACATCTGGTGCTATGCTGGGTAGTACAGGGGATACAAAGATGAAACAATGACGACACATTAACAGCAACTACTACATATAAACTCAGTACTCCCCCAAATCCCTTCAAATAAACTTTTTCTACATGGTGGCATTCAGTTTCTGCACAATACTAATATAAACAGCCCAAACAACTCAGGAGAGGGAAAACAGAAAAATGACTCCAACAAGCATTTCACAGAAAAAGAACTATAAAAACGTGAAGAAACATTAACATCCAAAAGTAATCAGAGAAACGAAATAAAATGAGACAACAATATACATCCATTCAAGCTGAAAAAATTTTGAAGTTGGACAATAACCAACTGTTGGAAAGACATGGATCTACAAGGTCTTTTATAGATTAACGTTAGGGAAAAAATGTTGGGTATAATTTCCACAAAGTGAATGATCGCTTACACTCTATTACCCAGGGATTTTACTCCTAAGTATACAGGAAAAGAAACATACACATGTACAAGATACATGTATTATTAGAATGTTCATAGCAAAACTTCACAACAGCAAAAACCTGAAAAACATGCAAAATGTCCATTCTCAGAGAATAAATGAATAAACAATGGTACATTAATGGATTATTAATAAGCAAAGTGAAGGAACTGCAATGACATGTAACAATACAGACAAGTCTGTCCATATTTTACAATAGTAAGTAAAAATACTAAGTCCCAAATGACTAAATATCACCTATTTTTGTAAAATTAAAACCAAAATTTAAAAATATACTTTCTAAGAATCCATAAAAATGTGATAAAGCTATACAAAAACAGAAACCAAAATGAACACAGAATTCAGGATGTGAATTCTGTAGAGGGAAGGCATGGGGACAGAATGAATGGGGGAACCTGTAAAGTCAGATGCAGATTATTAAGGGCCTACCTTTTGTTCTGGTGGTGGGCTTATTGAATTTTAAAAAGTAAAATAAAAATAGGCTACACGTGGGCCAATGAGAGCATGTTATAAACCAAACTTGTCCAACCCACAGCCCGCGGGCCACCCCCGACCCAAGACAGCTTTGCACGCAGCCCAACACAAATTCGTAAACTTTCTTAAAACATTACAAATATTATGCACAGACCTTTTATCAGTCCATCAGCTATCGTTACTGCGAGTGTACGGTATGTGTGGCCCAAGACAATTCCTCTTTCAATGTGGCCCAGGGAAGCCAAATGGTTGGATAACCCTGTCAACGAAGATTATGGCTAATCCATTATCCAATTCTGTGCATATTTCATCCAATTTTTTAAAAAACATCTTAGCCTGTTAAATTTTTTATTAAGTTGAGTTTTGTTTCCTGAGGTATAATTCTTTATTTATGTTAAATCTACTCAACTATAAACAACTGTCACACGATATTCCTAATGTGGATAACAAAAAAAATATGAATTGCTGATACAGTATCTTAAAACGTTATTACATCAGAGAGTATGTCACATACTAGGATTTGACTCATGGTATATGCAATACAACACTATTCATAAAACTACAATCTAATAAGTACTCTTAGGTACTTATTAAATAAGTACTGCATACTGGAAAGAGAACAAAAATTTCCATGATCCACAGAAAACATCCTTCCTTTTTTACAGGATGACTTGTTTCTCACCTAACCCTTAAAATACAGACACTAACTCAAGAGTTTTCTTACTCATAAGTGACACCTCCAAGTCAACCTCAGTATTTTTTCCCAACCTTCTGTTCAGAAAAAGAACAAGTAAAATGCAAAACTTCCTTCTCCCTTAATGCAGATTTTCTTAGTTATTGGAAAACTTAAATTTAGGATTTTCATAACAACTAATTCTTCCTACTTAGTAATAAATAAATGCCCATGGAACATATGCAACAATTCAGGAAAAAAAAACTATAAAAACAATTTGTTCTATTCAATTTCTGCATTTTGTAATTTCCAATGAATATGGTACTTATAAAAACTATACATGCACCTACCTCTGAAAGAAGTTCAGAGGTAAACAGTATAGTATAAGTAACTGATAAACACTCATGAAGAATTATCTTCAAATGTAAAAAGGGTCCCCTTGTCTGAATTCCCAATGGGGAACAAATGTCAAACTTCTAAAATGATAAATTTATTAGCTGGAAAGCTTTAAATTGTTCAACCATCTGGGTAAAACTAAGACCATCTCCTCCATAAGAAAAAAAAATTAAAAATTAAAAATTTTAAAAAAGAGAGCAAGAGAGACAAGGGGAAAGACCAAGCAACACTAGTAATGATGTGAAAATGGACTGTTATTTTGTGAAATGTTATTATCTATCTGTTGAACACCCAGATCTCTGCTTCCCCAAGACAGAACCCTCACATCACTATCCAGGATATTACCCTCAAATAAGGATAAGAATAAATGAGGCAATACAGAGATAGAAATATTTCCTACCTGCATTATCAGTAAGTAGGTAAGACACTAATTAGTGAATAAACCTGCATCTTAATACATATGTGCCTACATTATACAATGCAATTCTTATAAAGCACTACACAAAGTTAATTCAGCATCACAGACAATCCTGTGCAGTTCAAAGTCTTACCATTTGATAGGTAGAAAAACAGACTCAAACAACTCTTACAAAATCACACAACTAGTAAATGGCAGCAATTACATGCAGGTCTGCTGATGGACTTCTATTCACAGAAAAAAGAAAAAAAATAGAAGTCAGGAGACAAGGGCTGTAACTATAATGTTGGAATGGCTACTAACAGCTATAAAGATCTTACTCCTGGCCCTGCGGATTCTGCTTCCTGAAAAATAATACCTCCTACCTATGTGCTTCACAAAGCTACTGTGAGGATCAACTGACTAACAGTCATGAAGTATTTTGAAAAGTACAGTGTTATATAAACAGTGGAGAGATTACCCTTCCAATCTAACCACTGATAGTGGGTCCTGAACTCAGTGACAGCATACAATAGCATGAGCTTGTGACTGCTGTTTCTTCAGCCCACAAAATATTCTGCAACTCAAGAAGAATCTTGACTAAATCTCAATTATTCAGTAAATGTAAATGTAAAATATTGGGTTCACTTATCAAAGAGTTGGAAGAGAATAGACTAAATTCCCTCTGCCTGTAAAAGCCTCTCCACCAATTCCTATCAGTAATAATGATGCCACAGTAATAATTACAAGTGTTTGCTGCATGCCAAGCACTTGGATAAGCATTTTACATGCACTACTTCATTTAAACCTAAAAAACCCTCTGTAGGAGGAGATACAAGTATATCAGTTTTACAGAGGAAACAATAGTCTAGAGAAGTGAAGTAACTTATCAGAGATCAAGCAGCTAGTTAGTGGGCAAAGCAGGATTCAAACTAGACCACCTATCACAGAACTGGATGGAACTCTTCGTAACTCATGGCTATAAAGCATCTGCCAAAATAAGCCCACCCACCTCAAATGCTCTGTCTCAGGAAGCCCTCCTTCAACTCAACCCAAGTGTAAAATCCAAGAGAATTCTCCCTTCAAAGCACCATTCATTTCCTCTCTGGTGACACCTCTACCTACCTATGTCATACATTATGAATAAACAAACATGAAAATCTATTAACATTACTATGAATCCTGACATGCATACAGATACATGTGTGTGTGTATACATACATACATATACATATATACACGCACACACACACGAAAGCACAAGCATATAACTTATCTGAGTTTGGGGTTCCTCATCTCTGAGGAACCACCTACTTCAATAAGGCTTCCTTTGAAACTAAACAAGAATTTGAAGTGCTTAAAGAAACATTAAGTTAATATGCCCAAAACTACAGGGGAAGTGACAAAACCAAGATATGAATTCATGTTTATATGTTTAATAACCTATGTTACTAAGAAGACACCTGATTCTAAAGCCTAGTGTTTTTTGTAGTATCTACATAACTCACCCAATAAACTAGCCTCTCAGATTTTAATTCTTATAGTTTGAGGTGGGGTAGGAACCGGAGCCATGCCAATTCCATTTGCTATTCAGTTAATAAATATTTAAGGTGACAAAATTTTGAAACTCAATAAATACATTGTTGGTATTATTCTAAAACTCCATGAGAGAGAATGCCCTCAGCTTCCAAGTGAGATTCCAGACTCATAGCTTTCCATGGCACAAAGATAGGTCTACTCCCCTCACCTCATCTCCAATAATGGTAAAAAAGGATTTCTGAAATCTGATTTCACTTTTTGCTAAAAATTAAGACTCAAGTATACTTACTTACCAACCTATTCTCAGAAATAAGATGCTTAACACTTGAAATGAAATTTTCAAAGTACCATCCTTAACTTCTTTAACACTCCACCCTGACCATGCATTCAGCTTATTAACCCTTTGGTGCAGCTGTCGACCAAAGTTAACTGCAGGGGCTGGGTGCCCCTACATGTTTTCTGCAAGTTTTATTTGTTATCTAGTTGTTTTAGGTTCATTTACAGGGTAATTAGGAAGAAACTAACATAAACTCCAACTATAACTGATCCCTTGTAAAATTCTTATTTTGCACAAAATATTCAGCACTGGGATGAGAGGAAAATTTTTTTTCATCACTGAAAGGGTTAAACAACCCTCCCCTGACCTCTACATCTTCCCAACCCTTTGCCCAGTTTGAAGTGAATTAATCTGCCCTCCCATATACTCCCACTGCACTCTTTTGCCTTAATGTTTCACCACTTATCAGTTCTGTAACCACATATTCCTGAAGGCAGATACTGTGTTTTGTTCTCTGCTATATTCCAAGCATATATAGTGCCTGGATAGTAAACATTCAGATATTTGTCAGATGAATAAACAAATGAATAAATGACTAATGACCCTATTAGGACTCTGCCTTGGTACTTCTGGTGGGACAAATGATCAGCTCATCATTCTCCACTACTGTAGCACAGATAGACTCATGACAGTCTTGCCATAGAGATGTCTCTCTAATAGGTTCTAGGCAAGTAGGTGCTATGACCACAGCTACTGTGCACTCTGATTAGCGAAGCAAATTCAAGCTCTGAAGAATGCTTCAACGGAGATGCTGACTGCGATTCATTAAGTGCTTTATTCCCAGATAATTCATTTATGGGAACTGCTCATATAAACAGTAAATACTGCCACCGTATCATATACAATCACATGACCAGTCCTGTAAAAATCATCACCTTGATAGTTAAGCCCCAATTTTTTGATTCCCCATGTTCCACAGAGTATATAAGACACTTCGATCCCGTAATATTTATAAAGTAAATAGTGTATATCAGTCTCCATTTTCAGGTTGAAAAACTGAGACTCAGATGGTTAAGTAACTAACTTATCCAAAGGTACCACAAGGTCAAATCTGTAATTTGAACCCAAGTCTGTTAGGTGCCAAAACCTGTGGATCACTACACTAAAAAGCATTCAAATAAAAAATACCTGCCTTATCAGCTTCATACAGTGGTGTCAATCAACTAAAAATTGAGCTACGAGTCAGGAAAAGACAATCACCCAATAACTTAAAATGTAAGGTTAGGCTTATATATACATATAAACTCAACACAAAAAATAAAAGGAGATTCAAGAATCAAAACTGTCATAATGAATAAGAATTATATAATCTAAATGGCACTGTCATGAGAAAATTTAAGTCATTGCTAGAAGTTGGCCTTCTTCAAAATAGTTTTTCAAAATGGAGTAAAAGTGATCATCTGCTAACAAGGTGGTTAAAGGTTAGAAAAGCAGACCAGAAAGGAGAGAGAAAAAAGTCTCATTCCAAGAATAACAGCAAAGTTAAAGTTACTGCCTTGCCAATTTATAAGAAACACAAAACATATGGAAAACAGGAAAAATGTGACAGTATGTACAGGAATTCTTTTAATTTGCCAATTAAAACAAAAAGGTTCCAATCATTAGTAATTACACCACAGACTATCTGAAATACAATCTAAGAAACAGCACCAGGTGTTCAGTTCCTCCAGACTTACAGCACATGTACTGAAAGGCAATTTCTCTAGTGAAATCATTCCAATTCATGCGTGTCTACATGATTTTTAATAAAGTCACACCCCATTTAAAGTTACAATTAGCTACTTGTTAGGTTACTATCACCAAAGCATCTGATCTAATAGTATTCTAACTATTCCAACAAAAAAAGAAATATATACATAAGTGATGTCCACTCTTAAATTATTTCCCATTCTCCTTTATGACAATATTTGAAGACAGTGGCATTGTAATATTGCAAATCCACATGGCTTCTCTGACATATTTGCTTTTCAACTTTTTAAAGATCAATGACATGTCATTTAAAAGCATTTCTAGCCTGTCAGTCCTGAAGCTTCAATGGCTTTATACAATTTCCCTTGGAATAAAATTTTAACAGAGAAGGTGGTTTTTTATTCTCTATACCTATGGAAAGCATAATTATAATAACATCCTCAGGTTACACACAATTTCCTGAAGAGACCAAATTAAACAGAGCCCAGAGATAACGTTTCTAAATTTGTCAAACAGCACAATTTCTCCATCTTTCCTCTGGCATCTTTATAGCTACCTTCTATGATACACTGTTGCATCACAAATTTAAATTACCTCCTTCCTTCCACTCTGACCACAAATTTTTAACACAGAATGATTTCTTCATTATTATTTTATTGATAAAATAAATTAACTAAGAAATGATATGTAATCACAAAAATGATGTGATGGAAAAATAGCCTAAGTGAATTACTATAGCTTATCTTTACATTAATACTAACTTCAAAGATTTTGCATTCCCTATTCCTAGGTGCAGAAGTGTGAAAATACCATTTGATCAGTAATATTTATCCTATACACATTCCATTGGTGATCAGAATTGTGATTAACCATGTGCCAGGCATTGGTTACTAACACTCATGATCTCATTTAATTAATAACAACAATAAAATAATGCCTAACATTTAAATTGTGCCTACCATGTTCCAGGCACTGTTTTAAGTACATGGCACATATTAATCCTCACAATAACTCTATAGGGTAATTATTATTATTTTGAATTCATAAATGAGGCCTTGAAAAGTTAGCTAATTTACTCACAGTGTTAGTGAGGAAGTGACAGAGCCATAATCGAAATTTAGACTGGAATATGCAGTCAAGTCAAGCTCTTACCCTCTAAGTAATACTTTCCACTCCCATTATGTCACCTCACCCCCAAACAACTCTCCAAGGACTACCCAGGATCTAAAAAAGAATAGGAATTTATGGTTTCTATTGAGGTACCACCTCACATACAATCTTATCTCCAACATTTATAAACTTCAGCTAGAGCTAAATCAACCTGGCGGCCATCTCCCAAATCTACTATTCAGCCTCCATCCCTTTTTTCATGTGATTTACCCATACCTTGCCTTTACAAATTCTGCTCCGGGTTCAGACAAAGCTCCACCTTCTTCACAGGACATTCTCTGACACTTCCAGCCAACTGTAAAGTTCTCTTTGCAGAAACTCTTTCAGTAATTACTGCAAACTATCACCCTTTTAACTATTAATCATACACTGCCTCATATTGCAACATGAACATTTTTGGTATGCTTTTCTCCAAACCATAAACTGAGGGTCAGAATTAAAATCTGGTATCCACCCCAGTCCATAGCATACTATTATTATACATATAAGAGGAGCTTGATAAATACTGTTGAGTAGATGAATACGTACTTTTATTTAGTGACAGGCAGTAAGGCAAAGTGTTTTGCTAATGTATAGGCACTGATATCTGAGAAACCGGAATTTCAATCTATCATTTGCTAGCTGTTTGACACTGGCAAGTTGTCCTGAGTTTCTATTCTCATCTAGACAAACAAAAATAAAAACTTGTCCCTGGGTTGTTAGAAAATTTAAATGAGAGGGGAAAAAAAGACTACCTTCAAAGGGGAAACACACTGAGAGTTCTCAATATTTACAATGAAAGCCAGAAAAAGAGGAATGCTATCTTTAATGTGTTTAAAGAAAATAACTGCCAATTACAGAATTCTAAACCCAAGGAGCATACCCTTCAGGAGTGAATGAAATTAAAGGCATTTTTAGAAAAACAAAAACTGAGTTCACGACCAGCAAACTATACTAAAAGAAATTCTAAAGGCTATTCTAAATTAAATTTAGACTTGTACTAAAAGAAATTCTAAAGGCTGTCCTTCAAGTAGGAGGAAAATTATCACATATAAAAAATCAAAGATCCAGATAGGAAAAGAACAAAGAAGGTTATAAATATATAGGTAAATCCAAATGAATATTAACAAGTATAAGATTATATAAAATAACACATTGACTTATGGGGTTTAAATATCATAATACACAACAGCAAATAAGTTCAATGAGGGTAAAGGAAATTAAAGTGTTCTACGATGCATATATTGTCAGGATAAAGGGTAATGGTATCAATTAACAACAGTCTCTAATAAGTCTAAGATAATATGACTGAATTTTCTAAGACCACCACAAAAAGAATAGAAGAAGACTGTAATGTAGATATTCCAAAGTAATACCTTCGTGAGGAGGGGAGATTTATGACAAAATACCATCAGCACAATGCCATGTCCTCTCAAGGTAAGAAACAATAACTTTGCAAAGATGAAGAAACCAAGATTTAGCAACGTTAAGTGACTATTCCAAGTTGGTTGGGGTCAGGATTTGAAAGCAGGTCTGTCTAGTTTCCAAATTTGTAGATCTGTAATGTTGTCTTCTTGATGGAGAAAGCAGAATGATCAAGTGACAATACAATGAAGAGATGAGAAAGAAAGAAAGAAAGAGAGGGGGGAAGGGAGGGAGGGAAGGAAGGAAGGAGGGAGGGAGGGAGGGAGGGAGGGAGGGAGGGAGGGAGGAGAGAGTAAGTTGAAGGAAGGAAACAGGGAAAGAATTTTAAGGAGAGAAAAAGGAGTTAAGCTGAGTGAAGCCCTGTTTCTGGGTCTATCTGTATTTCACATTAGAACCTCCCCCTCTCTGGGCTAAGGCTGGACCCATAGCATTTCCCGACTGAGGGGTCCCACTCCCTCTATTCTAAGTTCCTCTATACACCCCAACCACTCTGCCACCCACTTCCAGTTACAGCGGGTAGTGATCAGAATGGTAAACAAACTTTTTCGTTAACTAGCTGTGAGTCCTTAGACAAGTCTCTTTCTCTCTTTAGCACTCAGTTTCCCCATCTGTAAAAGAAGCAGTTGAATTAGATGATCTCCTTAAACTCTTCAGGGTTTCACATTTTATTAATCCATTTTTTTTTTTTTTAGCTTTTTTGTTTTTGGTATGTGGGTAGCTCCCTGGGAATCGAACCCAGGCCGCAGCACTGACAGCGCCAGCGCTGAAGCCTTAAGCCACTACACCATCAGGGAACTCCCATCAATTATTTTTTAATCCTTTAGTTTGAAAACTTTAAAACCTACAGGAAAAGTAAAAGAATATTGCAATTAACACCTGTGTAGTCTTCATGTTGCTTAATCAACAATTAACATTTTGCTACATTTGCTGTGTCTGTTTTTTTGTGGAACCATTTGAAGGTAAGCTACAGACACATCTTGATTTTGCCACTAAATGTCTTGCTGCATCTCCTAAGAATAAGGTCATCTCCCTGATAACCACATACCATCATCACACCCAAGAAAATAAAGGGTAACAATATCCAAAATATAGGCTATATTCAATTGCCCCTACTTGTTTCCAAAATTACCTAAGTTCATTTTTAAATCCAAGTTCCAATCAAGGTTTACACACATTGTATTTTCATCACTTTTGTCTCTTTTAAGCTAGAATAGTCTCTGTTTATGTTTTTCATGTTAGTGTCTTTTCTGGGAGTCCAGGTCAATTGTCTTACAGAATGCCCCACATTATAATTTCTCTGCTTGTTCCCTCATTTCTAGCAATAATATGACCAAAAGTGATGTTATGTTGTTCTGACTGAATCAAGTCTGGTAATACTTGACATGAGCTCAGTGATCCTAAGTTTAATTACCTGGTAAAGTGCAAATGCCAGACTTAAATACTGTAAAATTATTTCCTCTTTTGTAAGTAGTAAGTAATCTGTACTGAGATAATTTGAGACAGTGTGAATATCCTTTATCACAACAACTTAACAGTTTGGGGTACGCAAAAAAGTAATTTTCTAATTATGTCATTCCTTTTACACATATTTTCCGGCAATCTTCTGGGGGGAAAAAAAAGCTATACCTTTCTCCCTCCCTCTCTATCCCTTCCCCAACCAACCCTACACCTCCTCTCTCTCATGATTATTCTTTGTCATGCTCAAGGTGTCTCAAATTTAGCCCACGGTAGCCTTTACAAATAAGTGCTTGTGTACTCTGGACATGAACTGCTAGTCTTTGATACTCCCCTGCTTTTCAACCCAAGATGTCTCCAGCTGAGCACTTTTCCTGCCTCATACGTGGTATCAGTCATTTCTCCAAGGTTCCCTTTAGTAGAAAATGGTATTGAAAACCCAATTATCTGGGCACTAAGTATGCTCATCGCTGCTGAATGCCATTGCTTTTGGGCCATTCAGTGGACAGAACAAGTAAATATACTTATTTTTTAAAATCATGAGCTCATATTGTCATTTCCAACTCAGATTTTATATTACAAGGTTTTTCTTAATTTTATTTCTCTTCCACTACAAATTTTGATTCTTAATAATACTGTATTTATGTGCTTTATTATTAACAAAAATTACCAAAAAATTAATATCTCTGTGGTATAAGCTGCAGAGGCAAAACACTTCGTGCCATTTGGTTTTATTTCTGACAAAAACATAAAGAACAAATCCTATAACAATCACCACTGTTTTCAATATACCATTCACTTCTAATTCCAGTCAGATCACTGAGTCCTCTCTCTCAAAATAATGCCAAAATTGTGTTCTTTATTAATTTGTTTAAGCAACTATCACTAAGCATTTATTATGTATATCCTATATTCTGTAATTAACACTAGGAGGACAGAAATAAGTAAAACACAGAATCTCATGCCAAAAGATTACTGTAATAGAAAGATACATACTACTGATTAGGTAGGCTCAAACAACAGGACAAAGATGTCAAAAAGACAGATGCGACCAACTGGAACTCACATGTACTGCTGACAGGAGTATAAAGTGAGAAAACTACTTTAGAAAACTTTTTGGCATTCTCCCCTCAAGCTACACATAATTCATGACCCAGTAAATCCACTCCGTGTTATATATCTATGGAAATGTGTATATGTGTAAACCAAAAGACAAGTGCAAGAATGTTAACAGCAGCACTTACCTGCATTGGTCAAAAACTGGAAATAACCCGAATGTCCATCAGATGTAGAATGGACAGTATTATAATCATACAAAGGGAACACCTCCTGCCACACACAAGAACATAGATGAAGCTCACAAATACTGGAAAAAATCATAAATTACTTTAAAAGGATGAGAAAGAAGTAGACAGGGAAGTAGACTAAGTGGAAAGCACCTACAGATTCTAGACACATATGGAAATTATTTGATCTAATCAGAACCACTTCTGGAGGTGGGCATTTGTGGTATACATGGTCATATCTTTTAGCAGTCCCACATCTGAACCTGTTTTATTTGGGAGGGATCCCCCCACTGTATGAAGCAGAGCAGACAGAGCCTACCTCTAGAGTGTGATTCAAAAGTAATGACTCAAAGCAGCAGGATCCTCTGAGAATCCATCCATTCTGGCAAGTGCTAGCAGCACAGCAGCTTCATTCGGTTCCCAGGGACAGCAGCTCTCCTTACAGCGTCTAGCATCCCCTGACAGTACAGGCAGTTCAAACTCCAGTGTTTGTGTGAGGATAAAGTTCCTGGATACAGTATTTCTGAGCCTGTCTCTCTGGCCCTCTAAGAGATTCTGTGAGCCACCTAATAATACACTGTGTATGAGTTCCTTGCCGGAGTCAACTTCTGTTGTTTTCAACAGAGTCCTAATATCCCATTTGATGGATGTGAAAAAGTCACTACATTGAAAAATAGTTCTGCAGTTTTTTATAAAGTTAAATTCACTTAACTTCACAGCCCAACAATCCCACTCCTAGGAATTTATCCAAGAGAAATGAAGACTTATGTCCATCCACTCCCCTCAAAAGTATTTTAATATAGTTAATGTATTATATATGAAAATGTTTATAACGGCTTTACTCATAGTGGCTAAAAACCAGAAACAACCCCAAAATCCATCAACTGATAAATAAATAAACCAACTGTAGTATGTCCATACACTGAATATGCTCAGTAATAAAAATATATCAATTCCTGATACATGCAATAACATGCACGAATCTCAAAAACATTGTCAAATAAAAGAGGTTTGACTCAAAAGGAGTCATACTTAATGACTCCATATATATGACATTCTGTGGAAAAAGCAAAACTATAGGGATAGAAATTAGATCAATGGTTGCCAGGGATGGGAGGTGGAGAGAGGGGACTGACTACTCAAAGAGATCTTGCAGTGATGGAATATTTTATATAAGTCTGTCAAAATTCATAGAACTGTGTATCCAAAAAGAGTGAATTTTACTCTATGGAAAGTATACCTAAATAAAAATGATTTTTAAAAAGACTCAAGAGAGGTCATAAATCTTGCTCAAGGTCATATATACATTAAGAATCAGATTCAAACTCAGGTCCTAATCAAATGCCCACGTCTTCAAGATTTTGCTGAAGACACAGAGAAGAGGGGAGTGGGAAAGAAAACAGATTCCAAACTGTTCTTTTCTCCCCAAAACTTTGCTTACCAAATTTTTCAAGGCCTGCTTCAGATACCACCTCTACCATTTATATGCTTATTCCACAAATATGTCTTGAATGGCTACTAAGTATCATCCACTGTTCTAAACACCTAAGACACATCAGTCAACAAAACAAAAATCCTTGCCCTTATGGAGCTTCAGCCTACCAAGAGGGGTGGAAGGGAGAACAATATATCATAAATAAGTCAAAAATGTAATCAATGTTAGAAGTCAAGTGCTATGCAAACAAACAAACAAAGGCAGAAAAGAGGAACCCAGAGTGTGGGGAGAGCAGGTTGCAGAATTAAAGATAATCAGGTAAGTTTAATTGACAAGATAAGTTTTGAGCAGATATGAAAGAGTAAAGAACATTTCAGGCAGCAGGAACAGCAAATGCAAAGACCCTGGGTCTAATGTGTGCCTGGAACGTTTGAAAAATAGCAGGAAGGCAAATGGAGTGCACCAGAGGGGAATAACAGTAGATAAGGTAAGAGAAGTAATGGGGTCAGATGAAATGGGGCCTTGTTGGACTATTGCTGGAGTGAAAGGAGGAGCCAATGCAGGTTTTGGGTGGAGAATGAACAAGATCTGACATATTGCTAAAGGATTATTCCAGCTACTGTGTTGAGCGAGACTGTTGGAGGCAAAGGTACATATGTATACAGTAGGGGATCTGTCTAGAAATCTTTTACAAAGATCCAGGTGAGGGAAGATGATCAGATCAGGATGATGGCAACAGTGGAGGTAATAAGTGTCACAACACTGCATATACCTCGAAGGTAAGGCCAACAGAATTTCCTTGCAGAATGGATGTGGGATGAGAAAAACGAGAAGTGAAGGTTAATGCCAAGGTTTTGGGCATGAACAACTGGAGGAAAGAATTTTCTTCATCACAGATGGGAAGACCTGTGAGTGGAACACATGATGAAGAGAAGGAAAGGGGTTGGTTTTAGACATGTTCTATTTAAGATGTCTATTAGCCATCCTGGTGAGGCTGTCAAGTAGACAATAGCTCTGAAGTATCAAGAAAAACAGATCTCGGGAGTTCCCTGGTGGTAGGGGCTAAGGCTTTGGCACTGTCAATGCTGCAGCCTGGGTTCAATTCCCAGCCAGGGAACTTACCCACATTAAAAAAAAAAAAAAAAAAAAAAGGGAAGGAAAAAAAAGAAAAATAGATCTCAGCTGTAATATCAACTTGGGAGCCAGTGTACGGATACATTAAAAGATATGAAAGTTAGATAAGATCCCCAATGGAAACTCCATTTTTAAAAAAGTAGGGAGAAAGGAGGAAACAACAAAGGACTGACCAACAAAATGGAGCAAAGGGAGAGGGACAAGCATGTGTGGTATCCTAGAAGCCAAAAAGTGAAAAAAATGTGCCAAGAAGGACAAATGCTGTTTATAGGTCAAACACAATGACTGAGAATTGACTACTGAATTTAGGTACTTTGATGTTACAGATGACCTTGCCAAGCAGAAAAACAACCTTGATTAAAGCTGGCTTAAGAGAGAATGAATTGGAGCAACTAGAATCCCCATACATTGCTAAGGGGAATGTAAAATGCTGTCACTTTGGGAAACAGTTTGATAGTTCCTCAAAATATTAAACATAAGCTTACCATAGGATCCAGCAATTCTGCTCCTAGATGCGCACCCAAGAGAACTGAAAGCATTCATTCACATAAAAACCTGAATATGAATGTTCATAGCAGCATATAATCAACAAGTGGAAACAACCCTAACATCCACCAACTGATGGATAAAAAAAATGTAGTACAAATCCAAGCTATGGAGTAGTACTCAGCCATGAAATGAAAAGGAATGCAGTACTGATACATGGTATAATGTGGCTGGACCTTGAAAACACTCTATTAAGTAGCCAGACATAAAAAGTCATATATTGCCTGATTCCATTTATATGAAATGTCCAGAATAGGTAGATCCACAGACACAGAAAACAGAATTAGTGGTTACTAGGGACAGGGGCGGGGTGGGGGTGGGGGGCGGTAAAAGGAACAGTGCGTGACTGGAGTTTCCTATGGGATAATCAACATTGTGCTGGATTTAGACAGTGGCAATGGACACACAACTCTGTAAATACACTACAAACAACTAAATTATGCCCTTAAAATGGTGAATTGTATAGTATGTGAATTATATCTTAATAAAAAATAATAGGAGAATGGGAGGGGAAAAGTTAGAAACAGTTGAATACAGAGAGCTATTTTCTAGAAGTTTTGCTACAAAGGGCAAACAAATGGGACAGTACCTGGCAGTAAAAGTGAGGTCAAAACAAAGTATTTTTAAAGTGGCAAGAACAACCTGTTTATATGCTGATAAATGATCCAATAGAAAGCAAAATTGTGATGCAGGAAAATTGCAGTGGGGGTAATTCTTGGAGCAGTATTCTTGGGGGTAATTCTTGGAGCAGTATTCTTGAGTAGTTAAGAAAGAGTGGTAGTGATGTAGTGCACAGGCGAGGGACTGTCTCTGGTAGGTGTACAGAGAGTTATATCTATAACAATAGGAGTGAGGGCAGAATGCATAGGTGCCAAGTGCTCCTTTTCTTAGTGAAGCAGGGAATTAAAAGACAGGTGAATGAACCATTGTCCTTTCCCTATCACATCAGAGGCCATTCCTCACCACTTACAGCTGTCTGCCTTTCAGAATATAACACACAAAATTAATTTACCAATCACTGTCCTTCATGTTCACTACTCAAAGACACCAGTGGGTGAGGCAATTTTCTATGTTTGGCCGCACACACTATACACTATTAGTAATTGAAATTGGGGAAGACATAGCCATTTTATCAAAGGAATGCTTCTGTTTTAAAAATGTTTTATTATAACTAAAACAGTTTGTATCTTTCACCTATTTTTCTTCAAGAATACATCTCCGTAATTGTTTTAACAAAAAGATACTTTTTAAAATTTCAGTTATGAATGGGGGGAAAGCACAAGGCATAAGAATTATGTCCCAAAAAACGTAAATTATATCCAGTTCTAAAGTAATTACAAAATCTTCTTGGCACAGCTCTACCTCTCAGTCACAGAATGGAGGTAGTACATTATCTTCCTGTGTAACACAGCGGTTCTCATAGGGAACCACTTCAGAATAAGCAGCACAGGGAGCTTTTCAAGCTCAATGCTTTGCCCTCACACCTCCCATTTAATTGGTCTGAGATGGGATCTAAGTTGTATTTTTTTAAACTCTCCAGAAGATTCTAATATACAGTCAGGTTTGAGACCTACAGACCGAATCTAATCCTTTTGTCTGTATTGGCAGCCTATCAGGAGTCTCTTGTACTTCAGATCTTATATTCAACTGCCTTCTACACATCTCCATCTGGAAGGCTGCATGAACACCCCAAACATAAGCATCCAGCCATAAAGTCAGTATCTTTTTCCCAAGTGTATTTGCTCCTGTGTTTCTTTTAGTTGTTTAACATTTTAGATTGTAAAATAGGAGGGCTGTCCAGAAAGTATCCAGTCATGTAATATGAAAAATAGAGACATTTATGGCTGGAATTTCTCCAGACAGCCCTCATATAACTTACAGAAAATGCTTAAAATATTAGCACAACTTAATATTCCCAAAAAAGTACCCTTGTAATTACAGGTATCAGCCAGATCAAGAAAATATGCCACTGGAGTTCCCTGGTGGTGTAGTGGCTTAAGGCTTCGGCGCTGGCGCTGTCAACGCTGCGGCCTAGGTTCAATTCCCAGCCAGGGAACTACCCATATACCCCCCCCAGGAAGCTGTCCCTGACCCCAACTCCATCCCTAAATAGTGATTCATTCCCTCTCTATGCTATTTCTGTATCCTGTTCTTGTCTACAGAATTATTTATTACACTTGCAGTTAGAAATATTTTTCAGTGTCAGCTTCACTTACAATAGCCCCTTACTTACTCTGGAAACTGTCTCTTCTATCCACCTCCACTTTGCTCCATCCACAAAAGTAGGTTTCCAACAGGAGATGCATACTTCAAAACCCTGCCCTCAAGTATAGCTGAACCAGGGCCAGGAATTTGAAATCAAAATTAAAAAAGAAAATTGGTGTCTGTGTGGCTCAGAACTGTTAGTTTGAAAAGAAAGGCTATAAGGGCATCTATATTCTACCATACGTACTAAAAAGAGGAGAAAGCAGATCTTCAAAGAGAAAAAAAGTGAACAGATGGGCAGAGTGAAACAGAGGTAAGAGACAGTCCTATGAGCCTTCCAGTTCTTGGTTCTAGTCCTTCCTAAAGTCCCTCTGAATTCCATTCCTTGATTCCTGAAAGCAAAACCTAATCTTTAGATACTGCTGATTTCTATTATTTGCAACTAAAATGTACAAGTACAATGACGACTTTACTTTCTTACACATATATCTGTGGATTCTATTAGCACCATGAAGGCAGAAGCTGTGTCTTCATCATCTATCTGCCAGGCTAGCACAGACTCTGGAAAACGGCAAGCGCTCAATTAATGACTGCCATCCATGGCACACTTAGGAATTGTGCATGCTTATACACATGTCAATTTTAAGTAAGTACAAACAAGTATTGAACTCCAGCTAATTACGTGCACGTTGAAGTGTTTAGGGGTAAACTCTAAGGATATCTGCAACTTAGTTTGAAATATACATCAAAAATAAGATGGATTGATAGATGGATAGTGGGATGAATAGGTGGACAGATATGTGATAAAGCAAATAAAAAATGTTAATTGTTTAGGTTGAGCTACTTGTAGAATATAGAGGTGCTTACTGTACAATTCTTTCAACTTTTGCATGTTTAAACTTTTTAAATAATACAGTGCTTAGAGAATGTAACAGCAATTGCATTGCATTGACTTATATGGAAAAAGTCCATACATAACATACTCATTATCTGGTATTATTGTCCTATGCCTTAAAATGAAAATTCAAAGGACTTTAATTTAAAGGTACAATAGGTACCACCTAGGTTATTTCCTTTCATTAATTAGGTTTTCTAAGTGTTTTGCCTGTCTGCCCAGTTCACGAGCTTGTTTTATAGTAACAGCAGTGAGGTACAATTAAAATGTAAAACTACTTCCAATGTCATCTCCTTTAAAACTAGTTTTAGAAAATGTATTAAAGTTAGTTAGAATAATTCCAATCACGTTTTCTATTATCACGACCATTCATCAAGACAAAAGAAAACGTGCTGGCAGCTATATAGTTAACCTTCTCTTGACAAGACAGAAAAACACATCAGGAGAGTAAGAATTAGGAGATAAGAATCACAGACTGCACTGTAGAACTGTATGCCTGAATCCTATGTAATCCTTGCTAACAGATGTCACCCCAATAAGTCTAACAATAAAAATGAATTTAAAAAAATAAAAAATAAAAAAAAAAGAATCACAGACTGCTAAAACTGGTCAAAAAGACTAATACTACTACAATACCCTTATTTCTCAAGGAGGTGAAGTATCTTGCACAAGGTCACCAAACCACTTTTAGCAAGGCTCAGATTCAAACCCTGGACTAATAATGACCTAAAGTTCCCAGTGCTCTTTCCAACCTCCTTTGTAGTCTTAGATTCCCATTCCCACCACTCACCACCCCAGGTTTTCCCTTTTTTTGAAGACTAGTATTACAGGAAGTGCCTCATTTCAGCTTAAATATTCTGTATTTGTCCAACTGGTTTGATTATTTTGGTTCTAGGCATTCAGGTTATAAACACAAAGGAATATAATACCAACAAATGATCAGGGTTCAAATGACATACCTTGTAATTTACTGTAACTGAACTTCACTAAAATGGCCTGAAAGTGCCACCCCATCATTTTAAGCAAATAAAGAGGCACAAATAGATTTTTAGCAGTAGACTTGCCTGCATTTCTTGCCTGTGGTAGAAAGCCAAAATTTTACAAGTACTCTTCCAAAAAGTGAATAACTCAAAGCTATGAAAGTTGAAGGATAAAACTTTTTTTAGTACATTTTCAAATTCAGAGTATGTATATGCTAAAATATGGATTATAGAAGATGTAGATAACTGTATTTATTCTTGAAAAAACATTAAACAAATGCTAATCCATATTTTATAAAGACCTTAATTAGGCTATAGTGAATTTATGATACAGCTACTATATTTCTATGGGTATCTTATCAGACAACAGAAAAGCTAAGAAAAGACTGGCTCACTTAAGGTACAACTTCAACAAAATACATTGCTATCCCAGAAAGCTATATATAGGTCACCAACTGATGCAAACAGAATGCTATTTCTTTGTCTGATCTTCGTCCCTTTAATGGCAAAACTAAAACTGTAAGGAATGTTGAAAAGGACAGTTGGCTATATGGAAAATAAATTTAAGCCATGCTACTTCTATCTATTAAAATTCAACTGTACTAATGTCACCCCTTCTTAAATAATTCAGGAATAGAGTGCTCAACAAGATTTGGTTTCAAGAAAAAAAAAAAAAATCAAAAGTTAGTCAACCAGAATGAGCTTGCAGCCTTTGTTATATAAAAATGGGAATATGTAGAAGTCTCCACCTTACTTTCTGATTGATAATCTATATGTACAAATACTTAACATCCTGCCATAGTCCACAGCTTCCAATCTCTAAATCAGGGACTACCACAAGCTCTGCTGTGGAAAATGCACTTCACCAAACATTTCCACACCCATGAAATCCTCAAAATACTAAAGAATGGCACCTTACCTCTTAGTGTGTCAGCAAGGACTCTTCCAGCAGAAAATGTTCCCAGTTTCTGGAGTAGCATGTACTAAATGGTTTTTACCACATAATAAGTACAGCAAAATTATCTATGAAATTACATAGATAAGCACTGAATTTCGCAAGAAATACATTCTATTTACTAAGAAAACATGTAACTGCTGCAATTATTTTATTTCTATTTTTTATTCCTTTGCTCGTTTTAGACGTCATTTTATCTACCAGAAGCAAGGCTATAAAATGTAACTTCTAGAGAGAGTAAAATCACTGCTGCCTGGAATTTCATTAACTGGCATATCTAAAGTATGATGTCATTTATGAATGTAATGATGACTATGAAGCAAGTTCCTAAAGTACTTTCTAGATCTTCAAAATAAAACCAAATTACACCAATAATCTGTCACCATATTATAATGGACATCAGTATTATATTAGATGTGCTGTTAAGGAAAAAGATAAGAGACGTGATGACAATAAGCATAAAAACTGATGGAGAGAATTTCCTGGCCCCCAAAACAGTGTGTTATTACAAACTGCACTGACTTTGAAGCCACACAATCTGGATGTTAGTCCCAGTTCTGCAACTTCCTAGCTGGTTTCCTTCAACACTTAGTCACCCAAGTCTCGGGTCTCTCATTTGCAATGGGCTTTATCTACTAACTTCAACAGCTAACTATTATAATACAATGGTCAACCCCTCACACAAGATGATGAGCAACTATAAAATCCCTAACAGGAACTTATTTAGTAAGCTTCTAATGCCCTCACACAAGGTAAATAAAAGATAAAATAAAATTCCCAATATGTTTCCCAGAAAGACATTCTCCGAGAAGACTATAAAGCATAGTAGCTAAGAGAACAGGCCCTAAAATCAAACTACCTAGGTTCAAATCTCTACTCTACCAAAAGCTAAGTGAGTAACTTTGGGCTAAGAAACTAACCTCTACCTCACATGTAAAGTGGGAATAAAAGCATAAAAGTAGTACTCACCTCATTGAATTGTTTTGACATTTAAATGGAAAAAAAAATCTGTGTTTTAAAGCTGCTTTAGCACAAAGCTTTAGTAAATTTTAGCTTTTATTAGTAAAACTATAAAATTTATCATACTACTGTACAATTTCACTGAGCTGATCATGTATCAATAAGGAAGACTACTGGAACGCTATCAAAGATTCTCTATAGACTAGTTGGTGGTGCAAAGTATTCTAGTACAGATGGAATTAAACCTAAATTCCCTTAAAAGAAAAATGGAAAAAAAAAAAAAAGTTAAGAAAAATGAAAAGCATCTAACTTCCAGTAACCAAGACAGACAGCTACATAAAAGAAGCACAACCCAGGGTACAGCTATTTACAAACCATTACATTGACCCAAAGAGAACAGTGCATTGTATTAAGGCAACCCAATTTCAGCACAGGCTGTACAGACTCTCTGATGGCACTGTTTTCCAAAACAAAAAGAGTAATCCTAGCATCACACATATGCACATGAATTTATAAATAGTTGATATCCAAATAATCCAGAGATGTGATGGGAGACCTATCCAAGGTAATTTCAGAAATTTGCTCTGCCTTTCTAACAATAAATCTTACAGCATAAAATAGCTTTTAAAAAAAAATAGAGGGAGTTCCCTGGTGGTGTGGTGGCTTAAGGCTTTGGCGCTGGCACTGTCAGCGCTGCGGCCTGGGTTCGATTCCCAGTCAGGGAACTACCCACATACCAAAAAGCAAAAAAAAAAAATAAAAAAAAATTTAAAAAAAAAAAAAAAAAAAAAAAAAAAAAAAAAAAAAAAAAAAAAAAAAAAAAAAAAAAAAAAAAAAAAAAAAAAAAAAAATAGAGAGAGCTTTGTTATTTATACACATAAAAGAGAAAACCCATAACGGACATTAAACCTAAATATATCATAAAAGTAATTCCGAATTTTTAAAGACAACAATCCAAAAATAAATTCTGTATCACCATGCCATCTGGAGAACAGGCACAAGTTCAATAAATTGTACAGGGAGAAAGGTAAATTCAATTATAACTTTAAAAAGTTTCAGAACGAGAATCTTTAAGTGTTACTAATGATTTCCTCAGCAGTGGCAATAACACTTACGCTTTGCCACCCCTAAAAATAAACAATACGTAAAATAAAATAAATAGAGGGAGTTCCTTAGTGGTGTAGTGGCTAGACTTTGGCACGCCCAGCTAGGGAACTACCCATAAATAAAACAAAAAATAAAATAAAAGCACTCTTAGTATAGAATGTCTTATCCTGCCCTCCCTGCCTATCCACATCTTTTCTTCTCTGGGCTACGTTCAGTTTCACTGCCACAATGAGGTCCAATGAAGAAGCCTACCCTGACCTCTTTATTTGTACCGCTGCCACAAATTTAGGCACTTAGGGCACACAAGTTTTGCATTCACGTGAGTATGACTTACCACAAGCAAAACTCCTTAAGGGAAGGGACTGTCATCTCCTTTTGCTTCTCCATTTTCTTCCTAAGACTGACTCAACATTCAGATCTAACAACAAATGATTTTCAGAGGCCTTCCTTGATGACTCAATCAATGGCTACTCTATTATGCTTGTATTTTAATAGCCACCTATTTTAATTCTCTGCATAGCTCTTAACTGATATATTTCATTGTTTACCATTTCCACACAGGAACATAGGTCAATGAGAGTATTCTAGCAACTAGAATAGTGCCTAGCCCACAACAGATACTCATATGATGTTGAGAGAATATATTCATGAATAAATGAACAATTGCTTCCATTTCCATTGCTCTATTCATAGTTTTTTAGCACTGAAAGGGAAGGTGACTTAAAAATTAACCTTTTATTAGTTACCAACCAATGTCTATCTAATTTAAGTAGTTTGAGTACTTTCTCTACAGAAACTACTAGTACTCTCTAATCTCATTCCAAGTTTTAAAATCCAATGGTAAAGATGCCCCACTTTTTTTTTTGTTCCTTGAGTCCATCAACCCGTCTGGCCTTTGGCTCTTCATCTCCTGTTGAAGCAGGAAAAAACTTATATGAGCAACTGGGAAATTAAGACTTTAAAAATCTTTAAAAGAGCTGTTGATGCCAAACTAACCTGAAATCCGGAGCTGTCCAAGGGGAGTTTAGACCCAAGGAAATGATTCAAGTTTTAGACTGCTGGTGCTTCACTCAGGCCTTCTCTCCCTGCCAACATATGCCCTCAGCATATTCCTGACCCTTTCCCTGAGAAAAATGTTCCTGCTCCAGAAAATGTTCACAACAGCATGAATGCCACGTAGAGAGGCAGACATGCACACAGGGAGAATACCATGTAAAGATGAAGGCAGAGACTGGAATGACACAGCAGAAACCAATGACAAAGCTCGGGGAGAGGCCTGAACAGTTTCTCCCTCACAGTTCTCAGGAGGGACCCACCTACGAACACCTTCATCTTAGCCTTCAGAACCATGAGACAATAAGTTTCTGCTGTTTAAGGGGAATGAGGGGGAGCGCATCACGCTGCCAATTCTCCTAAAATTTATCTACAGATTTAATTCCTATCAAGGTTTATTAGACACAAACTTATTCTAAAATGTATACAAGAAGGCACAAGACCTAGAATTGCTAAAATATTCTGAAGAAAAAGGAAGTGTCATGCCACCCAATTTAAAGACTTAATATATAGCTACAGTAATCAAGACTGTATGGTACTGCCAGAGGACAGACACATAAATCAATGGGACAGAATAGAGAATCCAGAAATAGATCCACACAAACATACCCAACTGAGTTTTGACAAAGGTGCAAAACCAATTCCATGGCTGAAGGACAGATAGCCTTTTCAACAAATGATGCTGGAGCAATGAGAAATCCACAGGCAAAAAAGACTATCTGAACTTTGATCCAAACCTTATACCTTGTACAAAAAACTAATTCAAAAAGTATCACAGACTTAAATGCAAAACTATAAAAACTTTTAGGAAAAACATAGGAGAAAATTTTCAGCACACAGAGCTAGGTCAAGAGTTCTCAGACCACAATGAGATACCACCTCACACCTGTGAGAATGGCTATTATCAACAAGACAAGGAATAACAAGTGCTGGAGAGGATGTGGAGAAAAAGGAACTCTGGTACACTGCTGGTGGGA